>CAKOBK010000293.1:0-155025 GCA_932526605.1 Nephrotoma flavescens | reverse complement strand
TTTATTGAAATAGTTTTGTTGTAAGCCCATTTTGTCCAAAATCTCTTTGGACTCGAAAATTTTGGGCTGCAAGTACTTGGGGTCCAAATTTTTAATTTTTTTATTTTTTGTGTAATATGGTTTAATACACAACAAAAAGCAATAAAATCAATGTAAAAACTCATTTAACGAAATAGTTTTGTTGTAAGCCCATTTCGTCCAAAATCTCCTTGGACTCGAAAATTTTGGGGTTTAAGTATTTGGGATCCAAATTTTTATTTATTTTATTTCTGTCTAATATGGTTTGATACACAACCAAAAACAATAAAAGTAATGTAAAAACTGATTTAACGAAATAGTTTTGTTGTAAGCCCATTTCGTCCAAAATCTCCTTGGACTCGAAAATTTTTGGGAGTAAGTACTTGGGGTCCAAATTTTAAATTTTTTTATTTTTGTCTAATATGGTTTGATACACAACCAAAAACAATAAAATCAATGTAAAAACTCATTTAACGAAATAGTTTTGTTGTAAGCCCATTTCGTCCAAAATCTCCTTGGACTCGAAAATTTTGGGGTGAAAGTACTTGTGGTCCAAATTTTATTTTTTTTATTTTTGTCTAATATGGTTTGATACACAACAAAATGCAATAAAATCAATGTAAAAACTCATTTAACAAAATAGTTTTGTTGCAAGCCCATTTCGTCCAAAATCTCCTTGGACTCGCAAATTTTTGGGTGTAAGTACTTGGGGTTCAAATTTTTTATTTTTTTATTTTTGTCTTATATGGTTTGATACACAACCAAAAGATATAAAATAAATTAAAAACTCATTTAACGAAATAGTTTTGTTGTAAGCCCATTTCGTCCAAAATCTCCTTGGACTCGAAAATTTTGGGGTGTAAGTACTTGGGGTCCAAATTTTTAATATTTTTATTTTTGCCTAGTATGGTTTGATACACAACAAAAAGCAATAAAATTAATGTAAAAACTCATTTAACTAAATAGTTTTGTTGTAAGCCCATTTCGCCCAAAATCTCCTTGGACTCGAAAATTTTGGGGTGTAAGTACTTGGGGTCCAAATTTTTAATTTTTTTATTTTTGTCTAATATGGTTTGATACACAACAAAATTCAATAAAATCAATGTAAAAACTCATTTAACGAAATAGTTTTGTTGTAAGCCCATTTCGTCCAAAATCTCCTTGAACTCGAACATTTTGGGGTGTAAGTACTTGGGGTCCAAATTATTAATTTTTTTATTTTTGTCTAATATGGTTTAATACACAACCAAAAGCAATAAAATCAATGTAAAAACTCATTTAACGAAATAGTTTTGTTGTAAGCCCATTTCGTCCAAAATCTCTTTGGACTCGAAAATTTTGGGCTGCAAGTACTTGGGGTCCAAATTTTTATTTTTTTTAATTTTTGTCTAATATGGTTTGATACACAACAAAAAGCAATAAAGTCAATGTAAAAACTCATTTAACGAAATAGTTTTGTTGTAAGCCCATTTCGTCCAAAATCTCCTTGGACTCGAAAATTTTGGGGTGTAAGTACTTGGGGTCCAAATTTTTAATTTTTTTATTTTTGTCTAATATGGTTTGATACACAACCAAAAACAATAAATTCAATGTAAAAACTCATTTAACGAAATAGTTTTGTTGTAAGCCCATTTCATCCAAAATCTCTTTGTACTCGAAAATTTTGGGGTGTAAGTACTTGGGGTCCAAATTTTTAATTTTTTTATTTTTGTCTAATATGGTTTGATACACAACAAAAAGCAATAAAATCAATGTAAAAACTCATTTAACGAAATAGTTTTGTTGTAAGCCCATTTCGTCCAAAATCTCCTTGGACTCGAAAATTTTGGGGTGTAAGTACTTGGGGTCCAAGTTTTTAATACTTTTATTTTTGTCTAATATGGTTTGATACACAACAAAATGCAATAAAATCAATGTAAAAACTCATTTAACGAAATAGTTTTGTTGTAAGCCCATTTCGTCCAAAATCTCCTTGGACTCGGAAATTTTGGGGTGTAAGTACTTGGGGTGAAAATTTTAAATTTCTTTATTTTTGTCTAATATGGTTTGATACACAACAAAAAGCAATAAAATCAATGTAAAAACTCATTTAACGAAATAGTTTTGTTGTAAGCCCATTTCGTCCAAAATCTACTTGGACTCGAAAATTTTGGGGTGTAAGTACTTGGGGTCCAAATTTTTAAATCTTTTATTTTTGTCTAATATGGTTTGATACACAATAAAAAGCACTCATTTAACGAAATAGTTTTGTTGTAAGCCCATTTCGTCCAAAATCTCCTTGGACTCGAAAATTTTGGCGTGTAAGTAATTGGGGTCCAAATTTTTAAATCTTTTATTTTTGTCTAATATGGTTTGATACACAATAAAAAGCACTCATTTAACGAAATAGTTTTGTTGTAAGCCCATTTCGTCCAAAATCTCCTTGGACTCGAAAATTTTGTGTTCTAAATACTTGGGGTCCAAATTTTTAATTTTTTTATTTTTGTCTAATATGGTTTGATACACAACCAAAAACAATAAAATCAATGTAAACACTCATTTAACAAAATAGTTTTGTTGTTAACCCATTTCGTCCAAAATCTCCTTTGACTCGAAAATGTTGGGGTGTAAAGTACTTGGGGTTGTTGTAAGACCATTTCGTCAAAAATCTCCTTGAACTCGAAAATTTTGGGGTGTAAGTACTTGGGGTCTAAATTTTTAATTTTTTTATTTTTTTCTTATATGGTTTGATACACAACCAAATGCAATAAAATCAATGTAAAAACTCATTTAACGAAATAGTTTTGTTGCAAGCCCGTTTCGTCCAAAATCTCCTTGGACTCGGAAATTTTGGGGTGTAAGTATTTGGGGTGAAAATTTTGAATTTTTTTATTTTTGTCTAATATGGTTTGATACACAACCAAAAACAATAAAATCAATGTAAAAACTCATTTAACGAAATAGTTTTGTTGTAAGCCCATTTCGTCCAAAATCTCCTTGGACTCGAAAATTTTGGGGTGTAAGTAATTGGGGTCCAAATTTTAACTTTTTAAATTTTTGTCTAATATGGTTTGATACACAACAAAAAGCAATTAAATCAATGTAAAAACTCATTTAACGAAATAGTTTTGTTGTAAGCCCATTTCATCCAAAATCTGCTTGGACTCGAAAATTTTGGGGTGTAAGTACCTGGGGTCCAAATTTTTAATTTTTTTATTTTTGTCTAATATGGTTTGATACAAAACCAAAAGCAATAAAATCAATGTAAAAACTCATTTATTGAAATAGTTTTGTTGTAAGCCCATTTTGTCCTAAATCTCTTTGGACTCGAAAATTTTGGGCTGCAAGTACTTGGGGTCCAAATTTTTAATTTTTTTATTTTTGTGTAATATGGTTTGATACACAACAAAAAGCAATAAAATCAATATAAAAACTCATTTAACGAAATAGTTTTGTTGTAAGCCCATTTCGTCCAAAATCTCCTTGGACTCGAAAATTTTGGGGTTTAAGTACTTGGGATCCAAATTTTTATTTATTTTATTTCTGTCTAATATGGTTTGATACACAACCAAAAACAATAAAAGTAATGTAAAAACTGATTTAACGAAATAGTTTTGTTGTAAGCCCATTTCGTCCAAAATCTCCTTGGACTCGAAAATTTTTGGGAGTAAGTACTTGGGGTCCAAATTTTAAATTTTTTTATTTTTGTCTAATATGGTTTGATACACAACCAAAAACAATAAAATCAATGTAAAAACTCATTTAACGAAATAGTTTTGTTGTAAGCCCATTTCGTCCAAAATCTCCTTGGACTCGAAAATTTTTTGGTGAAAGTACTTGTGGTCCAAATTTTATTTTTTTTATTTTTGTCTAATATGGTTTGATACACAACAAAAAGCAATAAAATCAATGTAAAAACTCATTTAACGAAATAGTTTTGTTGTAAGCCCATTTCGTCCAAAATCTCTTTGGACTCGAAAATTTTGGGCTGCAAGTACTTGGGGTCCAAATTTTTATTTTTTTTAATTTTTGTCTAATATGGTTTGATACACAACAAAAAGCAATAAAGTCAATGTAAAAACTCATTTAACGAAATAGTTTTGTTGTAAGCCCATTTCGTCCAAAATCTCCTTGGACTCGAAAATTTTTTGGTGTAAGTACTTGGGGTCCAAATTTTTAATTTTTTTATTTTTGTCTAATATGGTTTGATACACAACCAAAAACAATAAATTCAATGTAAAAACTCATTTAACGAAATAGTTTTGTTGTAAGCCCATTTCATCCAAAATCTCTTTGTACTCGAAAATTTTGGGGTGTAAGTACTTGGGGTCCAAATTTTTAATTTTTTTATTTTTGTCTAATATGGTTTGATACACAACAAAAAGCAATAAAATCAATGTAAAAACTCATTTAACGAAATAGTTTTGTTGTAAGCCCATTTCGTCCAAAATCTCCTTGGACTCGAAAATTTTGGGGTGTAAGTACTTGGGGTCCAAGTTTTTAATACTTTTATTTTTGTCTAATATGGTTTGATACACAACAAAATGCAATAAAATCAATGTAAAAACTCATTTAACGAAATAGTTTTGTTGTAAGCCCATTTCGTCCAAAATCTCCTTGGACTCGGAAATTTTGGGGTGTAAGTACTTGGGGTGAAAATTTTAAATTTCTTTATTTCTGTCTAATATGGTTTGATACACAACAAAAAGCAATAAAATCAATGTAAAAACTCATTTAACGAAATAGTTTTGTTGTAAGCCCATTTCGTCCAAAATCTACTTGGACTCGAAAATTTTGGCGTGTAAGTACTTGGGGTCCAAATTTTTAAATCTTTTATTTTTGTCTAATATGGTTTGATACACAATAAAAAGCACTCATTTAACGAAATAGTTTTGTTGTAAGCCCATTTCGTCCAAAATCTCCTTGGACTCGAAAATTTTGTGTTCTAAATACTTGGGGTCCAAATTTTTAATTTTTTTATTTTTGTCTAATATGGTTTGATACACAACCAAAAACAATAAAATCAATGTAAACACTCATTTAACAAAATAGTTTTGTTGTTAACCCATTTCGTCCCAAATCTCCTTTGACTCTAAAATGTTGGGTGTAAAGTACTTGGGGTCCAAATTTTTAATTTTTTTATTTTTGTCTAGTATGGTTTGACACACAACGAAATGCAATAAAATCAATGTAAAAACTCATTTAACGAAATAGTTTTGTTGTAAGCCCATTTCGTCCAAAATCTCCTTGGACTCGAAAATTTTAGTTTGTTAGTACTTGGGGTGAAAATTTTAAATTTTTTTTTGTTTTTGTCTAATATGGTTTGATACACAACCAAAAACAATAAAATCAATGTAAATCTCATTTAATAAAATAGTTTTGTAGTAAGCCCATTTCGTCCAAAATCTCCTTGGACTAAAATTTTGGGGTGTAAGTACTTGGGGTCCAAATTTTTCAATTTTTCATTTTTGTCTAATATGGTTTGATACACAAACAAAAACAATAAAATCAATGTAAAAACCCATTTAACGAAATAGATTTTTTGTAAGCCCATTTCGTCCAAAATCTCCTTGGACTCGAATATTTTGGGGTGTAAGTACTTTGGGTCCAAATTTTTAATTTTTTATTTTTGTCTAATATGGTTTGATACACAACAAAAAGCAATAAAATCAATGTAAAAACTCATTTAACGAAATAGTTTTGTTGTAAGCCCATTTCGTCCAAAATCTCCTTGGACTCGAAAATTTTGGCGTGTAAGTACTTGGGGTCCAAATTTTTAAATTTTTTATTTTTGTCTAATATGGTTTGATACACAACAAAAAGCAATAAAATCAATGTAAAAACTCATTTAACGAAATAGTTTTGTTGTAAGCCCATTTCGTCCAAAATCTCCTTGGACTCGAAAATTTTGGGGTGTAAGTACTTGGGGTCGAAATTTTTAATTTTTTTATTTTTGTCTAATACGGTTTGATACACAACAAAAAGCAATAAAATTAATGTAAAAACTCATTTAACGAAATAGTTTTGTTGTAAGCCCATTTCGTCCAAAATCTCCTTGGACTCGAAAATTTTGGGGTGTAAGTACTTGTGGTCCAAATTTTAACTTTTTAAATTTTTGTCTAATATGGTTTGATACACAACCAAAAGCAACAAAATCAATGTAAAAACTCATTTAACGAAATAGTTTTGTTGTAAGCCCATTTCATCCAAAATCTGCTTGGACTCGAAAATTTTGGGGTGTAAGTACATGGGGTCCAAATTTTTAATTTTTTTATTTTTGTCTAATATGGTTTGATACAAAACCAAAAGCAATAAAATCAAAGTAAAAGCTCATTTAACGAAATAGTTTTGTTGTAAGCCCATTTTGTCCAAAATCTCTTTGGACTCGAAAATTTTGGGCTGCAAGTACTTGGGGTCCAAATTTTTAATTTTTTTATTTTTGTGTAATATGGTTTGATACACAACAAAAAGCAATAAAATCAATGTAAAAACTCATTTAACGAAATAGTTTTGTTGTAAGCCCATTTCGTCCAAAATCTCCTTGGACTCGAAAATTTTGGGGTTAAAGTACTTGGGATCCAAATTTTTATTTATTTTATTTTTGTCTAATATGGTTTGATACACAACCAAAAACAATAAAATCAATGTAATTATTAATCAATGTAAAAACTGATTTAACGAAATAGTTTTGTTGTAAGCCCATTTCGTCCAAAATCTCCTTGGACTCGAAAATTTTGGGGTGTAAGTACTTGGGGTCCAAATTTTAAATTTTTTTATTTTTGTCTAATATGGTTTGATACACAACCAAAAACAATAAAATAAATGTAAAAGTCATTTAACGAAATAGTTTTGTTGTAAGCCCATTTCGTCCAAAATCTCCTTGGACTCGAAAATTTTGGGGTGTAAGTACTTGTGGCCCAAATTTTTTTTTTTTTTTTTGTCTAATATGGTTTGATACACAACAAAAAGAAATAAAATCAATGTAAAAACTCATTTAACGAAATAGTTTTGTTGCAAGCCCATTTCGTCCAAAATCTCCTTGGACTCGAAAATTTTGGGGTGTAAGTACTTGGTTTCCAAATTTTTAAATTTTTTATTTTTGTCTTATAAGGTTTGATACACAACCAAAAGATATAAAATAAATTTAAAAACTCATTTAACGAAATAGTTTTGTTGTAAGCCCATTTCGTCCAAAATCTCGTTGGACTCGAAAATTTTGGGGTGTAAGTACTTGGGGTCCAAATTTTTAATATTTTTATTTTTGCCTAATATGGTTTGATACACAACAAAAAGCAATAAAATCAATGTAAAAACTCATTTAAATAAATAGTTTTGTTGTAAGCCCATTTCGTCCAAAATCTCCTTGGACTCGAAAATTTTGGAGTGTAAGTACTTGGGGTCCAAATTTTTAATTTTTTTATTTTTGTCTAATATGGTTTGATACACAACCAAATGCAATAAAATCAATGTAAAAACTCATTTAACGAAATAGTTTTGTTGTAAGCCCATTTCGTTCAAAATCTCCTTGGACTCGAACATTTTGGGGTGTAAGTACTTGGGGTCCAAATTATTAATTTTTTTATTTTTGTCTAATATAGTTTGATACACAACCAAAAGCAATAAAATCAATGTAAAAACTCATTTAACGAAATAGTTTTGTTGTAAGCCCATTTCGTCCAAAATCTCTATGGACTCGAAAATTTTGGGCTGCAAGTACTTGGCGTCCAAATTGTTATTTTTTTTAATTTTTGTCTAATATAGTTTGATACACAACAAAAAGCAATAAAGTCAATGTAAAAACTCATTTAACGAAATAGTTTTGTTGTAAGCCCATTTCGTTCAAAATCTCCTTGGACTCGAAAATTTTGGGGTGTAAGTACTTGGGGTCCAAATTTTTAATTTTTTTATTTTTGTCTAATATGGTTTGATACACAACCAAAAACAATAAAATCAATGTAAAAACTCATTTAACGAAATAGTTTTGTAGTAAGCCCATTTCATCCAAAATCTCTTGGTACTCGAAAATTTTGGGGTGTAAGTACTTGGGGTCCAAATTTTTAATTTTTTTATTTTTGTCTAATATGGTTCGATACACAACAAAAAGCAATAAAATCAATGTAAAAACTCATTTAACGAAATCGTTTTGTTGTAAGCCCATTTCGTCCAAAATCTCCTCGGACTCGAAAATTTTGTGGTGTAAGTACTTGGGGTCCAAATTTTAAATTTTTTTATTTTTGTCTAATATGGTTTTATACACAACCAAAAACAATAAAACCAATGTAAAAACTCATATAACGAAATAGTTTTGTTGTAAGCCAATTTCGTCCAAAATCTCCTTGGACTCGAAAATTCTTGAGTGTAAGTACTTGTGGTCCAAATTTTTAATTTTTTTATGTTTGTCTAATATGGTTTGATACACAACCAAAAACAATAAAATCAATGTCAAAACTCATTTAACGAAATAGTTTTGTTGTAAGCCCATTTCGTCCAAAATCTCCTTGGACTCGAAAATTTTGTGGTTTAAGTACTTGGGGTCCAAATTTTTAATTTTTTTATTTTTGTCTAATATGGTTTGATACACAACCAAAAACAATAAAATCAATGTAAATACTCATTTAACGAAATAGATTTTTTGTAAGCCCATTTCGTCCAAAATCTCCTTGGACTCGAATATTTTGGGGTGTAAGTACTTTGGGTCCAAATTTTTAATTTTTTTATTTTTGTCTAATATGGTTTGATACACAACAAAAAGCAATAAAATCAATGTAAAAACTCATTTAACGAAATAGTTTTGTTGTAAGCCCATTCCGTCCAAAATCTACTTGGACACGAAAATTTTGGGGTGTAAGTACTTGGGGTCCAAATTTTATAATATTTTTATTTTTGTCTTATATGGTTTGATACACAACCAAAAACAATAAAATCAATGTAAAAACTCATTTAACGAAATAGTTTTGTTGTAAGCCAATTTCGTCCAAAATCTCGTTGGACTCGAAAATTTTGGGGTGTAAGTACTTTGGGTCCAAATTTTTAATTTTTTTATTTTTGTCTAATATGGTTAATACACAACAAAAAGCAATAAAATCAATGTAAAAACTCATTTAACGAAATAGTTTTGTTGTAAGCCCATTTCGTCCAAAATCTCCTTGGACTCGAAAATTTTGGGGTGTAAGTACTTGGGGTCCAAATTTTTAATATTTTTATTTTTGTCTAATATGGTTTGATACACAACCAAAAACAATAAAATCAATATAAAAACTCATTTAACAAAATACTTTTGGTATAAGCCCATTTCGTCCAAAATCTCCTTGGACTCGAAAATTTTGAAGTGTAAGTACTTGGGGACCAAATTTTTAATTTTTTTATTTTTGTCTAATATGGTTTGCTACACAACAAAAAGAAATAAAATCAATTTAAAAACTCATTTTACAAAATAGTTTTGTTGTAAGCCCATTTCGTCCAAAATCTCCTTGGACTCGAAAATTTTGGGGTGTTAGTACTTCGGGTCCAAATTTTAAATTTTTTTATTTTTGTCTAATATGGTTTGTTACACAACCAAAAACAATAAAATCAATGTAAAAACTCATTTAACGAAATAGTTTAGTTGTAAGCCCATTTCGTCCAAAATCTCCTTGGACTCGAAAATTTTGGGGTGTAGTACTTAGGGTCCAAATTTTTATTTTTTTTATTTTTGTCTTATATGGTTTGATACACAACAAAAAGCAATAAAATCAATGTAATAACTCATTTAACGAAATAGTTTTGTTGTAAGCCCATTTCGTCCAAAATCTCCTTTGACTCGAAAATTTTGGGGTTTAAGTACTTGGGGTCCAAATTTTTAATTTTTTTATTTTTGTCTAATATGGTTTGATACACAACAAAAAGCACTCATTTAACGAAATAGTTTTGTTGTAAGCCCATTTCGTTCAAAATCTCCTTGGACTCGAAAATTTTGGAGTGTAAGTACTTGGGGTCCAAATTTTTAATATATTTATTTTTGTCTAATATGGTTTGATACAAAACCAAAAACAATAAAATCAATATAAAAACTCTTTTAACGAAATACTTTTGGTATAAGCCCATTTCGTCCAAAATCTCCTTGGACTCGAAAATTTTGGGGTGTTAGTACTTCGGGTACAAATTTTAAATTTTTTTATTTTTGTCTAATATGGTTTGCTACACAACCAAAAACAATAAAACCAATGTTAAAACTCATTTAACGAAATCGTTTTGTTGTAAGCCTATTTCGTCCAAAATCTCCTTGGATTCGAAAGTTTTGGGGTGTAGTACTTAGGGTCCAAATTTTTAATATTTTTATTTTTGTCTGATATGGTTAATACACAACCAAAAACAATAAAATCAATATAAAAACTCATTTAACGAAATACTTTTTGTATAAGCCCATTTCGTCCAAAATCTCCTTGGACTCGAAAATTTTGGGGTGTAAGTACTTGGGGTCCAAATTTTTAATTCTTTTATTTTTGTCTAATATGGTTTGATACACAACAAAAAGCAATAAAATCAATGTAAAAACTCATTTAACGAAATAGTTTTGTTGTAAGCCCATTCCGTCCAAAACCTACTTGGACACGAAAATTTTGGGGTGTAAGTACTTGGGGTCCAAATTTTTAATATTTTTATTTTTGTCTTATATGGTTTGATACACAACCAAAAACAATAAAATCAATGTAAAAACTCATTTAACGAAATAGTTTTGTTGTAAGCCAATTTCGTCCAAAATCTCCTTGGACTCGAAAATTTTGGGGTGTAAGTACTTTGGGTCTAAATTTTTAATTTTTTTATTTTTGTCTAATATGGTTAATACACAACAAAAAGCAATAAAATCAATGTAAAAACTCATTTTACGAAATAGTTTTGTTGTAAGCCCATTTCGTCCAAAATCTCCTTGGACTCGAAAATTTTGGGGTGTAAGTACTTGGGGTCCAAATTTTTAATATTTTTATTTTTGTCTAATATGGTTTGATACACAACCAAAAACAATAAAATCAATATAAAAACTCATTTAACGAAATACTTTTGGTATAAGCCCATTTCGTCCAAAATCTCCTTGGACTCGAAAATTTTGAAGTGTAAGTACTTGGGGACCAAATTTTTAATTTTTTTATTTTTGTCTAATATGGTTTGCTACACAACAAAAAGAAATTTTTTTTTTTTTTTTTTTTTTTTTTTTTATTTATTTAATAAATTTATTTATTTATTTATACAATATTACAACTGATTCAGAGATCATCTAGTAATTTATCTTTCTTAAATTAAGTTCTCGGGTTAAGATGAGTAACCTATTGGTTACTCATTTTATAATACTTTCTTCTATAACAAACTGCCCAGCTCCAGAGGTTTCTGCCTTTGGAGTCTCCTCACGCCGTTAGTGGTGTCCAACATACGACGGATATCTGCATTTTCGTGTAGAGATATAAGCGCTGTACGTGTTTCCTTGTATGATTCTTTATTTCATCGGTGACGTATTCCATCTTCAAGTCTCTATGGATGTTGTCATTCCTAGTGTACCATGGGGCGTTCACAATCCCTCGTAGCACTTTATTTTGGAAGCATTGTATCATTTGTACATTGGTTTTCTTGGCACAACCCCAAAGCTGGATACCATAGGTCCATACTGGTTTTAGCATTTGCCTGTATAGAAGCAATTTGTTGTGTATTGAGAGCTCAGAGTTTCTACCCATGAGCCAGTACATTTTTCTATATTTGATGTTAAACTCTTCTTTTTTCTTCTTGATGTGTTCTTTCCATCTTAGCTTAGCATCGAGGGTCATGCCAAGGTATTTAGCTGTATTTGCATATGGAATTTGGTTTGAGTTGAGAACCACGGGAATACAGTTTACATTTTGATTTGTAAAGTTGACGTGTACTGATTTGGCTTCATTTAATGAGATGCGCCATTTTTTAGTCCAGTTGCTCACCGTGTTAACTGCACTTTGAAGTTTGCTTGTTGCTTCCGAAATATCTTTTCCAACTGCTAGAATAGCTGTATCGTCTGCAAATGTTGCTACTGTGGTACCTTCAATATTCGGTAAGTCTCTCGTGTAAAGAATAAACAGAATAGGTCCAAGTACGCTACCTTGTGGTATACCTGCTGATATTCTTTTTATTTCAGAGTACTCATTTTCAAATTTGACTCTAAAGTGTCGATCAGCTATGTACGATTTAAGAATTTGATAAAATTGCTTAGGCAGGTCTCGATGCAGTTTAAATTCAAGCCCTTGGTGCCAAACTTTGTCGAAAGCTTGAGCTACATCTAAGAAAATACTGGAGCATATTTTCTTATTCTCGAGTGCATCCTCAATGACATCCGTTATTCTGTGAACTTGTTCAACTGTAGAGTGGTTTTCTCTAAACCCAAATTGGTGTGGTGGAATTAGGCATCTCTCTTCTATTATAGGTTTGAGTCTTTTCAGCAACAGTTTTTCAAATATTTTTGATATGATTGGAAGTAGTGATATCGGTCTATATGATTTTTTATCGTTTCCTGGTTTGCCTGGTTTAGGAATCATTATTACTTCGGCCACCTTCCATTGTCGTGGAACATATTTCAATCTGAAAGCTGCATTAATTATTTGATTTAATTTACGCAAACCTTTCTCGGGAATGGCTTTCACAATTTGCCCAGTTATTAAATCATAACCTGGAGCTTTTCTGATACTTAAGTTACTATTGATTTCAGTTTTAAGCTCCAATAAAGTCACAAGCCTTATGTCAAGATCATCTGCTTTGTTTACGACTGTTGTATTTTCATTTGCTGTTTGCCTCGGCAACGGTTGAAAAGTCTTTTCTAAATAAGCAGCAAATAGAGAGACTTTCTGTTTGTCACTTTTAGCCCATGAACCGTCATCGCATTTGATAGGCGGCACATGCATTTTGGATCTTTTTAGTCCCTTCGTTGCTTTCCAAAGCGAGTAATCGTCATCCTTTAATTCAGAAAGACCTCGTAGTCGCTTAGTTATGCTTTCGTTCTTTATTTCTTTTATTAGTTGTTTTAATTTGTTGCACAAACAGTTTAGAATAGTTTTGTGTTGCGGTGCACGAGAGTGCTGCCAGATTTTGCGAGCTTTCCGTTTCTCCCTAAGTAGCTCTCTGACTTCAAGAGGATAGTTATGTTTCATTATAGCGTTGGTATGAGAAATCGGTGAACTTTCCCAAGCCGCTTGTTGGATGATGTTATTAAATATTTCTAGTTGATCTTCCAACTGCACCTTCGTTCTAATTGGTTCGCCGAGATTTGTTCGATCTTCTACTAATTTCTTAAATAGATCCCAATTGGTTTTATTGTTTGTTAACTTAGGTGAATTATCTTTTTTTATTATCATTGTACTCAGTGTCATGATCACAGGTGAGTGGTCAGATGATAGTCCTTCACTATTTTCAATGCATGTGTAGTCCTCTTAAACTCCTTTTGTTACAAAGAAGTCAAGAAGATCTGGAATTTTATGTATGTCAGCAGGCCAATATGTTGGTTTATCGCCAGAGAGGAATTCACAGTTGTTCTCGCGAGCTGCATTAAATAACTCTTTCCCTTTAGAGGTTGTAAGTCTAGATCCCCAATAGGTGTTCTTTGCATTAAAATCACCGCCTATGATAAAATTTGATCCTAGTGATTTAAAAAGTCGACTGTAGTCTTCTGTTTTTAATTGATGGCGTGGGGGACAGTAAATAGAGGAGATACTGAGTTCCCTATTATATATTGATTCAACTATTATGGTTTTAACCTGCATAATTTCTTCCTCAATGCCGGGCACTTCGTAATGTTTAATATTATTTTTAACAATTACGGTAGACCCGCCTCTAGCGTTTCCTCCTGGATGAATAGCATGGTAGCATTGATAGTTACGTATTTTAATAAATGAAGTTTCTGTTAAATGAGTTTCCGAGACAAGACATATATCTATTTTTTCTAAGTTTAGAAAAATTTCTAGTTCTGGAACATGCTGTGGTAATCCATTCGCGTTCCAAATAACAATTCTAAATGATCTATTCATTTGATTAGTATAGCATTGATGTAAGCTCATTGGTAGCTTCTTGTCTATCCAGCCGCTTATATATAGCTTCTAGACCACGTTCTTGTTTTGCTAGGCGTGCATTTATCGTTTCTATACTTCGAAATATCCTTTCTAGTGGATTTTCTTCAATAGTATTTTGTTGCGTTATCTGAGAGTAGGATCTCCTCTCTGGCCCTATGGGCTCTGGTTGAGTCGGCGCTCTAGTTGTAGTTGGAATCCTTTCTCTTCTAACATTACTGTTTTGAGTCGATTGGCGTGTTTTATTTCTTAACCTTTGCAGTTGTACCGCTACTTCGCATCCTCTATAGTTGGCTGGGTGTTGTCCTTTACAGGTTATACACCTTGCAGGTTCGGTTCGACTAAGAGAACAGTCTTTCGCGTTGTGTCTGCCGGCACATTTTACACACCTAACATCTCTCCCGCAATATCTTTGGGTGTGGTTATAAGCTTGACATTTCTTGCATTGAGGTATTAATCTCGTGCTCTTTTTCAGTGGTTCTATTTTAACCCTCATATTAAGTATTGCTTTGATATTAAATATATTTTCAATTTTTTCGCTTTTGTTGAATGTGAGCATGAATAGCGGGAGCCCTCTTTTAACGATCTTGGTTCCTTGACTATTTTCAACTTTCTCTCGTTTGAGGATATTGACTGCGTCTTCAATTTGCAGTTCTTTCATTTTGAGATCTTCTATTATATCCTCCTTCCTGCAGGTGGGATGTAGACCTCTGGCCATAACCTTGATGTTTCGGTTATTTTTGTCTTCATATGTATACCACTCTTTACCTTCTTCAGTGAGCTTTGTGGCTAAAGCTCTGTATGCATCGGGATCTCTTGTGTTTATCTTCCAAACATTATTGTTTAGTGCAACTACTCTATAGTCGTTTGTGGACACTGATTTCATTAGAGCTTGGATATTCGCAAACTCAGTAATGCCTACCACATTAATTGGCGGTGGTGCTTTGGTCTTCATTGCAACCTTTCGTTGTTCTTGTCGCTGGTGATGTTGGGGTACAGGCACTGGATTGACAGTTTCATTAACTTTTGCTTGCGAGAGCTCCTCAACTTCTGGCGAGAATTCTGCTCTTCGTTTTTTCCTTGGTCTTTTCTTCTGTTTGTGTATCCAATCAGTTTCTCTTGCAAGTTCCTCCTCATCTGTGTGGAACTCAGCGTCAGTACGGGCAAGGGTACTGGTTTCGTTATAACAAGTAAGAGGAGTTTCCACAACCTCTATCAGATTGGGCTTCTTTAGCTCCTCGTTTTCTTTCTTTAACTTAGCGATTTCATTGCTAAGTTGCGATGCGACTTTTTCTATTTCACTCAGTCTTCTGCGTAGTTCAGCATTTTCGATTTCCTGCTGAGTTGCGAACTCTATTTGTCTAGGTGGTGACCTAGCTAATTTTGAACTTCGATCGAATGGGAATAGCAATGGTTGGCTCACCCCAGAATCCTTTTAGCCGGCCTCGTAAGAGGGTGGATTAGCCAACTGAGCAGTTGGTGTACCACCTGGGGTAAAAATTCCTTTTTGTTGAAAACTCATTGCATTATAATGACTGGTTATTGAAGCAGCTACCAATCTAACCAGTGAAATTGGCAGTGGGTCAGTGGAGAGAACATCATTTACTAGGTTCTCGGTGTTCGGTTATCCCGCCGTTACTCGGTCGCCAGAGCCTCGTTGGTTAATTAGCAGGGAGCACCACGTGCAGGTGAGGTTGACATTTGGGCTGGTGTATTGACCTTCTAGACCGATGCCCCTTACCCCCCAACAAAAAGAAATAAAATCAATTTAAAAACTCATTTTACAAAATAGTTTTGTTGTAAGCCCATTTCGTCCAAAATCTCCTTGGACTCGAAAATTTTGGGGTGTTAGTACTTCGGGTCCAAATTTTAAATTTTTTTATTTTTGTCTAATATGGTTTGTTACACAACCAAAAACAATAAAATCAATGTAAAAACTCATTTAACGAAATAGTTTAGTTGTAAGCCCATTTCGTCCAAAATCTCATTGGACTCGAAAATTTTGGGGTGTAGTACTTGGGGTCCAAATTTTTATTTTTTTTATTTTTGTCTTATATGGTTTGATACACAACAAAAAGCAATAAAATCAATGTAAAAACTCATTTAACGAAATAGTTTTGTTGTAAGCCCATTTCGTCCAAAATCTCCTTGGACTCGAAAATTTTGGGGTGTAAGTACTTGGGGTCCAAATTTTTAAATTTTTTATTTTTGTCTAATATGGTTTGATACACAACAAAAAGCACTCATTTAACGAAATAGTTTTGTTGTAAGCCCATTTCGTCCAAAATCTCCTTGGACTCGAAAATTTTGGAGTGTAAGTACTTGGGGTCCAAATTTTTAATATATTTATTTTTGTCTAATATGGTTTGATACAAAACCAAAAACAATAAAATCAATATAAAAACTCTTTTAACGAAATACTTTTGGTATAAGCCCATTTCGTCCAAAATCTCCTTGGACTCGAAAATTTTGGGGTGTAAGTACTTGGGGTCCAAATTTTTAATTCTTTTATTTTTGTCTAATATGGTTTGATACACAACCAAAAACAATAAAACCAATGTAAAAACTCATTTAACGAAATAGTTTTGTTGTAAGCCTATTTCGTCCAAAATCTCCTTGGATTCGAAAGTTTTGGGTTGTAGTACTTAGGGTCCAAATTTTTAATATTTTTATTTTTGTCTGATATGGTTAATACACAACCAAAAACAATAAAATCTATATAAAAATTCATTTAACGAAATACTTTTTGTATAAGCCCATTTCGTCCAAAATCTCCTTGGACTCGAAAATTTTGGGGTGTAAGTACTTGGGGTCCAAATTTTTAATTCTTTTATTTTTGTCTAATATGGTTTGATACACAACCAAAAGCAATAAAATCAATGTAAAAACTCATTTAACGAAATAGTTTTGTTGTAAGCCCATTTCATCCAAAATCTCCTTGGACTCGAAAATTTTGGGGTGTAAGTACCTGGGGTCCAAATTTTTAATTTTTTTATTTTTGTCTAATATGGTTTGATACACAACAAAAAGCAATAAAATCAATGTAAAAACTCATTGAACGAAATAGTTTTGTTGTTAGCCCATTTCATCCAAAATCTCCTTGGACTCGAAAAATTTGGGGTGTAAGTACCTGGGGTCCAAAATTTAATTTTTTTATTTTTGTCTAATATGGTTTGATACACTACCGAAAGCAATAAAATCAATGTAAACACTCATTTAACGAAATAGTTTTGTTGTAAGCCCATTTTGGGGTGTAAGTACTTGTGGTCCAAATTTTATTTTTTTTATTTTTCTCTAATATGGTTTGATACACAACAAAAAGCAATAAAATCAATGTAAAACTTATTTAACGAAATAGTTTTGTTGCAAGCCCATTTCGTCCAAAATCTCCTTGAACTCGAAAATTTTGGGGTGTAAGTACTTGGGGTCCAAATTTTTATTTTTTTTATTTTTGTCTTATATGGTTTGATACACAACCAAAAGATATAAGATAAATTTAAAAACTCATTTAATGAAATAGTTTTGTTGTAAGCCCATTTCGTCCAAAATCTCCTTGGACTCGAAAATTTTGGGGTGTAAGTACTTGGGGTCTAAATTTTTAATTTTTTTATTTTTGTCTAATATGGTTTGATACACAATAAAAAGCAATAAAATCAATGTAAAAACTCATTTAACGAAATAGTTTTGTTGTAAGCCCATTTCGTCCAAAATCTCCTTGGACTCGAAAATTTTGGAGTGTAAGTACTTGGGGTCCAAATTTTTAATTTTTTTATTTTTGTCTAATATTGTTTGATACACAACAAAAAGCAATAAAATCAATGTAAAAACTTATTTAACGAAATAGTTTTGTTGCAAGCCCATTTCGTCCAAAATCTCCTTGGACTCGAAAATTTTGGGGTGTAAGTACTTGGGGTCCAAATTTTTAATTTTTTTATTTTTGTCTAATATTGTTTGATACACAACAAAAAGCAATAAAATCAATGTAAAAACTCATTTAACGAAATAGTTTTGTTGTAAGCCCATTTCGTCCAAAATCTCCTTGGACTCGAAAATTTTGGGGTGTAAGTACTTGGGGTCCAAATTTTTAATATTTTTATTTTTGTCATATATGGTTTGAAACACAACAAAAAGTAATAAAATCAATGTAAAAACTCATTTAACTAAATAGTTTTGTTGTGCGCTCATTTCGTCCAAAATCTCCTTGGACTCGAATATTTTGAAGTGTAAGTACTTGGTGTATAAATAATAAACCGGTGTTACTGTAAATAGTTACTATTTATTTTAAGTTTTAATAATTTAATTTATTTTAAGTTAAAAGACGATGTTATTCAATAATGGTTAAATTTATAATTTATTTCTTAATTTTAAGCACGACTTGTCGCTATGGTGGGTAATGACAAAGAGAATTTTATTTGGTTTTTATAAATATTAATTACAAAAAATGTAGGTCTACTTACCATAGAGGGTTATCAATCGCTTCGTAATTTAATTGCCACTAGATGGCATTACAAATTATATTAGGTATTAAACGCACTTTATAATAAATAGGAATTGTATTGGTGGTAGTACAATATATAAGATAATTACATTAGTAATTGTGTGATGTACAAATGTCATAACAAACTGGTAAGAAATATTTAATATACATAATAAACTGAATTCTTACCTTAACCTAATTACTATTTTAGGTAACCAATTATCCTTATTGTTTTAAAGGTAAGTATCTATATGTGTTAATAAATATATAGAGAAATTCTAGTGTATAATTATTTGTGTTACAATATGCATGACATAATTTGTTGTGATTTGAAGATCAAGTTCAAGGACAAATTATGTTATGTAAATTGTTTACATATGTTTTTGGTTTGTTATCTAAATAATATTTAAACTAATTTCTAGGTAATCTAGATAAATTTATATAATGAAAAGGTAAGTATTAATTAATTGTTAATGTATATGCGATGTTTTAGGTTTATGTAATATTATCGATGTGTTCCAGGTGAATTCTGTTTCAGGGAGAGAATTTATTCGGGATTAAACACTTGGGGTCCAAATTTTTAATTTTTTTATTTATGTCTAATATGGTTTGATACACAACCAAATGCAATAAAATCAATGTAAAAACTCATTTAACAAAATAGTTTTGTTGTAAGCCCATTTCGTTCAAAATCTCCTTGGACTCGAAAATTTTGAAGTGTAAGTACTTCGGGTCCAAATTTTAAATTTTTTTATTTTTGTCTAATATGGTTTGTTACACAACCAAAAACAATAAAATCAATGTAAAAACTCATTTAACGGAATAGTTTAGTTGTAAGCCCATTTCGTCCAAAACCTCCTTGGACTCGAAAATTTTGGGGTGTAGTACTTGGGGTCCAAATTTTTATTTTTTTCATTTTTGTCTAATATGGTTTGATACACAACAAAAAGCAATAAAATCAATGTAAAAACTCATTTAACGAAATAGTTTTGTTGTAAGCCCATTTCGTCCAAAATCTCCTTGGACTCGAAAATTTTGGGGTGTAAGTACTTGTGGTCCAAATTTTTAAATTTTTTATTTTTGTCTAATATGGTTTGATACACAACAAAAAGCACTCATTTAACGAAATAGTTTTGTTGTAAGCCCATTTCGTCCAAAACCTCCTTGGACTCGAAAATTTTGGAGTGTAAGTACTTGGGGTCCAAATTTTTAATATTTTTATTTTTGTCTAATATGGTTTGATACAAAACCAAAAACAATAAAATCAATGTAAAAACTCATTTAACGAAATACTTTTGGTATAAGCCCATTTCGTCCAAAATCTTGTAGCGGCCTGTTTCTTCAATTACAAGAAACACCGCACAATATACTTAATCACAAACGGACAATTCTCCGTAGACTGAATTATTTATCAACGGACAATTCTCCGTATAAATAAACATATTCCAAAAGAATATGCAACAACAGTCTGCCCATGCAAAATCGGTACATGCAACAAACAATTTTGTACACATTACAAAATTAACAAATTTTCTTATCATACCGATTGGCATGACAATCAAGATCGTTATCAAACATTGAAACGAACAATATTGTAATTGCATCATAGATGCCACCATCATATTTTGTGATAACCAAGACACAAAATATACAAATTAAGCGATGGTACGGCAGTTGTTAAAATCTTATTATAGATGCCCCCCCATCATCATTAAATGATTGTGATAACCAATGACACAATTATTTAATGCATCGTAACATGATGGCGTGGCAATTACTACAAAGTAAATTTAACATTGCAATAGTGTTCATAGGCGTACGTACGTCTATTATCCAAACAAATTGGTAACCAACCAACTTTTATGGCCTTGTTTACCAAAACGCAACAATATTGGATCAAGGGCAATAAACCAGGCTTTATTGCTGCAATTCAATATTTTATTAGCTTGTTTACCAAATAGCGAAAGCACTGGATCAATGACTTTATTGCATCCAGCTTGCATTAAAATTTTGTATATAAGCTATACAAAATTTAAAATTTTTCTTATTCAGTTTTGGAATTTTGGAGCAGCAGCAGTCGCTGATAATTATTTTTCTGAAATAAAATTTTTTATTAATTCTTAAAATTAAATTAAATTTTGTTTTTTTTATTTATTGTTAATTTATTATTATTATTAATTTACTAAGTGCTCCGCCTGTATCTTCACTTCTGCAGCAACACAACATTAACTTATATCTGGTGACCCTTGACGACGGTTTTTACCGTTCACGTAAGTTTTTTTAACATTTTTTTCTAAAAATTTGAGAAGTGAAAATAAAGTTTAAATTTTTTTTATATATCGAAAAAGTGCATGTGCAGTGTTTTATTTATTTATTAAATTTAAAATACCACGGCGAGTTTTGTGAAATAGTGGCCCAAGCCCGCACCAGTCGTAAGCGCACTATTTTCACAAATCGCCAAGTTCCCTGGTCGTTTTTTAGAAATAAGTGTCCATTCCGACACTATTTCTAAAAATTCGCAAGAAATATTTTGCTCTGGTCAAACGAGCAATATTTATTTACAAGGTGCAATTTAATATTTTTTTACGTGTGTCAAATCATTAACTTCAAAGCAAAATCATTTCATTTTGCGCTTAAGCCAATATGCAGCAACAAGCAAAAGCCCAACCTGAGCCAGCAAAGTCAAAACATTTGACAAGGCTACCAGCGTTTTGGGAAACTAACCCAACTTGTTGGTTCTTGACTGCTGAAATAATGTTCGACGCGAACAAAATCATTAGCGACAAACAAAAGTTTGCGCACACTGTGCTATCTCTCTCGGCAACACAGGCGGAGAAAATCAATCACATTTTAGAAGATCCTCCAAGCCAAGATAGATACCAGTCAATTAAACGAGTACTAATTGATCGCTACTCCATTTCCGAGGAGCATAAATTAGAAACAATACTCGGTACAATCGACATTGGCGATCACAAACCATCGGACATGTTACTCCGAATGAAATCATTGACCGGCAAGAATTTCGCGGCCAATGTTATTATAAAACTATGGATCAGGCATCTCCCTGATTACATACAAACGGCGTTGATCCCGCAACAGGACAAACCTGAAGAGGATCTCGCACATATTGCCGACAAATTACACGATTTGATTGGCGCACGAACTCATAATTTCAGTTCGATAAATCGCGATACGCGAACATGTAACTCAGAATTACATACGCCAATTACAAGCAATACCCATCTCGAGAATATGCTCGAACAAATTAATGATAGGTTAATTAGGCAAGAAAACATTTCACACACACAGCGACAACCCTCGCGTTCACATTCGCCCTGGAGACGAACATCTCCTCCTTGTAAACTACAATCCGCAACACAGGGAAGTTTCATTCGAAAAAGCAACCGACAAACGCCAAGATACCAATTTCCACAAAACTGGTGTTGGTATCACGAAAAATTTGGCCACGCAGCATCAAAATGCAATCAAACATGCACTTTTGCTAAACAACAAAAGGGACCGACAAATCGGTTCCCTAAACCATTAAGTCCTAAGGTCGCAGCGGCAGACTTAAGACAAGCGCAACACAGCCGCTTATTTATACGGGATTTGGAAAATAATATCACGTTTCTGATTGATACCGGCGCTGATCTCAGCGTAATCCCGTATTATAAATACTATCGCTGCGGAACAAATCGCAATCCCGATTTAGTTCTGTCAGCAGCAAATGGTACCACAATAAATACTTTTGGTACCAAATTACTTAACGTTGACATTGGATTAAGACGTTCTTTTAAACACGCATTTATTCTTGCCAATGTCAACCGCCCCATCATCGGCGCGGATTTCCTAACGAAATTCGGTTTATTAGTGGATCTTAAAAATCGCAAATTAATCGATCCATCCACTAAGCTTACTATCAACGCTACAACAGCACTCGTTGATACGCCATCACCATTGTTCTACATAATCAACAATGGCTATGGAGCATTGTTAAAGAAATTTTCTTCTTTAACAGCTCCACCAAACTACAACTCTCCGGTAAGGCATAATGTAGTACACCACATTGTGACTACAGGCCATTTACCATTTGCGAGACCACGTAGACTTGATCCAATTCGGCACAAAGCAGCATTCCTAGAATTCCAACACATGGTGGAACTAGGAATCTGCCGACCTTCTTCTTCAGCAATATCATGTCCATTACACATGGTGAAGAAAAAGGACAACGACTGGAGACCATGTGGGGACTACAGAAGGCTTAACGCTGTCACTATTCCGGACCGTTACCCTATTCCCCACATTCAAAATTTTTCCATGCAATTACATGGATGTTCAATTTTTTCAAAAGTAGATCTCGTCAGAGCATATCATTTAATTCCGATTGCTCCTGACGACATACATAAAACCGCAATTACCACACCATTTGGCTTATTCGAATTCACTCGAATGCCATTTGGTCTCAGAAATGCTGCGCAAACATTCCAGCGTTTCATCAACGAAATCGTGAGAGATCTCGATTTCGTTTTGGTTTATATTGACGATATTCTCGTAGCACCTAGAGACGAGAAGCAGCAATTACTCCATTTGGAACAACTCTTCCAAAAATTGTCAAATTATGGCGTCAATATTAACACAGCAAAATGTGTGTTTGGGACAAGCAATCTTGACTTCCTCAGTCATAAAATTACTCCTAATGGCATTCTGCCGTCCGAAGGACGAATTAATGCAATTAGGGAATTCCCTGCACCACAAAACATAAAGCAAATACAACAATTTGTCGGTATGGTAAACTACTACCACCGATTTATACCAAAACTCGCTGAGATACTTGCCCCAATTCACTCACAATTGGCAACACTTCTCAAGAGACCTAAAACGCCTCAAAATTTTTCTTGGCCTGAAGAATGTCAAAATGCATTCCTTCAGCTCAAGAAGTGCTTAGAAAATATTGCTCTTTTAGCGCATCCGCTAAATGCAACAAAATACAGCATCACTACTGATGCTTCTAGCACAGCAATAGGCGGTGTCTTACAGCAATTAAATAAAGGCACTTGGGAACCTCTTGGATTTTTCTCCAAGAAATTATCAGATGCCGAAAGAAAATATTCGGCATTTGACCGCGAATTGCTTGCAATCTTTCAAGCAATTAAGCATTTTCGCTATTTTGTCGAGGGTCGGGAATTTACTATTTTCACCGACCACAAACCGCTTACTAGAGCAATTACCTCTAAAGCGGAGCGAAACCCAAGGCAAGCACGCCACTTAGATTATGTCTCTCAGTTTACGACAGACATACAGCACATACATGGCAAAGACAATGTGGTCGCCGACACACTTTCTCGGACTTCTGACCACGAACTTGCCTCCGTAGCAACTCGCTACGACATTACAACAATCGCAAAAGCACAAGCTAGCGATCAAGAACTACAGAAGTTACTCTCTAGTTCTACACATCGGCGCACTTCCAAATGGAAATTAGATAAATTTCCATTAGCCGATTTAACAGTTTATTGTGAAATATCTACAAGCAACAATCGCCCGTACATTCCAGAGGCATTACGTCGAACTATTTTCGACACTCTGCATAATATTTCACATCCAAGTGTACGGGCAACTCGTAAACTTGTCACTGCAAAATACTTTTGGCCTAGTATGAACAAAGACGTAACCCAATGGGCCTAATCTTGTTTATCCTGCCAAAAATGTAAAGTGCAACGTCACACCAAATCACCTCACGGGAATTTCCAAATTCCACCAGGTAGATTTGAGCACATCCATATAGATATTGTTGGACCACTTCCACCATCTAATGGATTCTCATACATTTTAACTTGCGTTGATCGTTTTACGCGGTGGCCTGAAGCCTACTGCATAAAGGACATCTCCGCAACAACAATAGCAAAAACGCTCGTCGAAAACTATATCTCTAGATTCGGCGTTCCGGCCAACATAACGACCGACCAAGGCACACAGTTCGAATCAAAACTATTCGCTGAGCTTATGCAACTCTTAGGCTCACATCGAATACGAACAACTGCCTATCACCCACAAGCAAACGGTATGGTTGAGCGCTTCCACCGCCAACTTAAAACAGCTCTAAAAGCTCGTGCAAATACCGTAAACTGGAGCTCTGAGATCCCAATCATATTGTTGGGAATCCGAGCAACAGTTAAAGATGACCTAAAATGTACACCAGCAGAACTGGTGTACGGTCAGACGATCAAATTACCTGGAGAATTGTTTGTGGGACATCCACTTACATCCCAGGTAACCACTGACACAGTGATTGATCAATTGCGCTCCACGATGAACAAGCTCATCCCAACGGACACGCGCAAAACCAATCAAAGCGACATATTCGTACCAAAGTCACTGCAAACTTGTGACTACGTTTTCGTACGAATAGACAAAGTTCGCACTGGCCTCACACCACCATATGAAGGCCCATACAAAGTGATACGACGACTTCGTAAGCACTTTGTTTTGCAAATCCGAGACAAGCAACAATCTGTCTCTATTGATAGACTCAAACCAGTCTATGGAATACTGAGTTCACCCGATCAAATATCGGAAGTGAAGAAAACTGTCCGCATTTTTGGCTAATACAAACTTCACTCAACTCAAACAATAAACTCCAATTCATAAGTTCCAACCACAATCGCTGGTAGACATCAAGACTATATATTTCATATGACGATCATACATCGCCACCGATGATACATTTACTATCATCAAACAATTTTTGCTGTTAAACAAGTTACATCACCGCTACTATTAGAACGATCATACATCATTATAATAGTACAATTCCCAAAACTCCATCCACAAACGCTGGAGGACACAAAAACCCACAAAAGGAGGGACCTTTTCACTGAGGAGGGAGTGATGTAGCGGCCTGTTTCTTCAATTACAAGAAACACCGCACAATATACTTAATCACAAACGGACAATTCTCCGTAGACTGAATTATTTATCAACGGACAATTCTCCGTATAAATAAACATATTCCAAAAGAATATGCAACAACAGTCTGCCCATGCAAAATCGGTACATGCAACAAACAATTTTGTACACATTACAAAATTAACAAATTTTCTTATCATACCGATTGGCATGACAATCAAGATCGTTATCAAACATTGAAACGAACAATATTGTAATTGCATCATAGATGCCACCATCATATTTTGTGATAACCAAGACACAAAATATACAAATTAAGCGATGGTACGGCAGTTGTTAAAATCTTATTATAGATGCCCCCCCATCATCATTAAATGATTGTGATAACCAATGACACAATTATTTAATGCATCGTAACATGATGGCGTGGCAATTACTACAAAGTAAATTTAACATTGCAATAGTGTTCATAGGCGTACGTACGTCTATTATCCAAACAAATTGGTAACCAACCAACTTTTATGGCCTTGTTTACCAAAACGCAACAATATTGGATCAAGGGCAATAAACCAGGCTTTATTGCTGCAATTCAATATTTTATTAGCTTGTTTACCAAATAGCGAAAGCACTGGATCAATGACTTTATTGCATCCAGCTTGCATTAAAATTTTGTATATAAGCTATACAAAATTTAAAATTTTTCTTATTCAGTTTTGGAATTTTGGAGCAGCAGCAGTCGCTGATAATTATTTTTCTGAAATAAAATTTTTTATTAATTCTTAAAATTAAATTAAATTTTGTTTTTTTTATTTATTGTTAATTTATTATTATTATTAATTTACTAAGTGCTCCGCCTGTATCTTCACTTCTGCAGCAACACAACATTAACGTTATAATCTCCTTGGACTCGAAAATTTTGGGGTGTTAGTACTTCGGGTACAAATTTTAAATTTTTTTATTTTTTGTCTAATATGGTTTGTTACACAACCAAAAACAATAAAACCAATGTAAAAACTCATTTAACGAAATAGTTTTGTTGTAAGCCCATTTCGTCCAAAATCTCCTTGGATTCGAAAGTTTTGGGGTGTAGTACTTAGGGTCCAAATTTTTAATATTTTTATTTTTGTCTGATATGGTTAATACACAACCAGAAACAATAAAATCAATATAAAAACTCATTTAACGAAATACTGTTTGTATAAGCCCATTTCGTCCAAAATCTCCTTGGACTCGAAAATTTTGGAGTGTAAGTACTTGGGGTCCAAATTTTTAATTCTTTTATTTTTGTCTAATATGGTTTGATACACAACAAAAAGCAATAAAATCAATGTAAAAACTCATTTAACGAAATAGTTTTGTTGTAAGCCCATTTCATCGGAAATCTCCTTGGACTCGAAAATTTTGGGGTGTAAGTACCTGGGGTCCAAATTTTTAATTTTTTTATTTTTGTCTAATATGGTGATACACAACCAAAAGCAATAAGATCAATGTAAAAACTCATTTAACGAAATAGTTTTGTTGTAAGCCCATTTCATCCAAAATCTCCTTGGACTCGAAAAATTTGGGGTGTAAGTACCTGGGGTCCAAATTTTTAATTTTTTTATTTTTGTCTAATATGGTTTGATACCCTACCAAAAGCAATAAAATCAATTTAAAAACTCATTTAACGAAATAGTTTTGTTGTAAGCCCATTTCGTCCAAAATCTCCTTGGACTCGAAAATTTTGGGGTGTAAGTACTTGGGGTCCAAATTTTAAATTTTTTTATTTTTGTCTAATATGGTTTGATACACAACCAAAAACAATAAAATCAATGTAAAAACTCATTTAACGAAATAGTTTTGTTGTAAGCCCATTTCGTCCAAAATCTCCTTGGACTCGAAAATTTTGGGGTGTAAGTACTTGTGGTCCAAATTTTATTTTTTTTATTTTTGTCTAATATGGTTTGATACACAACAAAAAGCAATAAAATCAATGTAAAAACTCATTTAACGAAATAGTTTTGTTGCAAGCCCATTTCGTCCAAAATCTCCTTGGACTCGAAAATTTTGGGGTGTAAATACTTGGGGTCCAAATTTTTATTTTTTTTATTTTTGTCTTATATGGTTTGATACACAACCAAAAGATATAAGATAAATTTAAAAACTCATTTAATGAAATAGTTTTGTTGTAAGCCCATTTCGTCCAAAATCTCCTTGGACTCGAAAATTTTGGGGTGTAAGTACTTGGGGTCTAAATTTTTAATTTTTTTATTTTTGTCTAATATGGTTTGATACACAACAAAAAGCAATAAAATCAATGTAAAAACTCATTTAACGAAATAGTTTTGTTGTAAGCCCATTTCGTCCAAAATCTCCTTGGACTCGAAAATTTTGGAGTGTAAGTACTTGGGGTCCAAAATTTTAATTTGTTTATTTTTGTCTAATATTGTTTGATACACAACAAAAAGCAATAAAATCAATGTAAAAACTCATTTAACGAAATAGTTTTGTTGTAAGCCCTTTTCGTCCAAAATCTCCTTGGACTCGAAAATTTTGGGGTGTAAGTACTTGGGGTCCAAATTTTTAAAATTTTTATTTCTGTCTAATATGGTTTGATACACAACAAAATGCAATAAAATCAATGTAAAAACTCATTTAACTAAATAGTTTTGTTGTGCGCCCATTTCGTCCAAAATCTCCTTGGACTCGAATATTTTGAAGTGTAAGTACTTGGTGTATAAATAATAAACCGGTGGTACTGTAAATAGTTACTATTTATTTTAAGTTTTAATTATTTATTTTATTTTAAGTTAAAAGACGATGTTATTCAATAATGGTTAAATTTATAATTTATTTCTTAATTTTAAGCACGACTTGTCGCTTTGGTGGTTAATGACAAAGAGAATTTTATTTGGTTTTTATAAATATTAATTACAAAAAATGTAGGTCTACTTACCATAGAGGGTTATCAATCGCTTCGTAATTTAATTGCCACTAGATGGCATTACAAATTATATTAGGTATTAAACGCACTTTATAATAAATAGGAATTGTATTGGTGGTAGTACAATATATAAGATAATTACATTAGTAATTGTGTGATGTACAAATGTCATAACAAACTGGTAAGAAATATTTAATATACATAATAAACTGAATTCTTACCTTAACCTAATTACTATTTTAGGTAACCAATTATCCTTATTGTTTTAAAGGTAAGTATCTATATGTGTTAATAAATATATAGAGAAATTCTAGTGTATAATTATTTGTGTTACAATATGCATGACATAATTTGTTGTGATTTGAAGATCAAGTTCAAGGACAAATTATGTTAAGTAAATTGTTTACATATGTTTTTGGTTTGTTATCTAAATAATATTTAATCTAATTTCTAGGTAATCTAGATGAATTTATATAATGAAAAGGTAAGTATTAATTAATTGTTAATGTATATGCGATGTTTTAGGTTTATGTAATATTATCGATGTGTTCCAGGTGAATTCTGTTTCAGGGAGAGAATTTATTCGGGATTAAACACTTGGGGTCCAAATTTTTAATTTTTTTATTTATGTCTTATATGGTTTGATACACAACCAATGCAATAAAAAATAAATGCAATAAAATCAATGTAAAAACTAATTTAACGAAATAGTTTTGTTGTAAGCCCATTTCGTCCAAAATGTCCTTGGACTCGAACATTTTGGGGTTTAAGTACTTGGGGTCCAAATTTATAATTTTTTTATTTTTTTCTAAGATGGTTTGATACACAACCAAAAGCAATAAAATCAATGTAAAAACTCATTTAACGAAATAGTTTTGTTGTAAGCCCATTTCGTCCAAAATCTCTTTGGACTCGAAAATTTTGGGCTGCAAGTACTTGGGGTTCAAATTTTTATTTTTTTTAAATTTTTGTCTAATATGGTTTGATACACAACAAAAAGCAATAAAATCAACGTAAAAACTCATTTAACGAAATAGTTTTGTTGTAAGCCCATTTCGTCCAAAATCTCCTTGGACTCGAAAATTTTTTGGTGTAAGTACTTGGGGTCTAAATTTTTAAATTTTTTTATTTTATGTCTAATATGGTTTGATACACAACAAAAAGAAATAAAATCAATTTAAAAACTCATTTAACGAAATAGTTTTTTTGTAAGCCCATTTCGTCCAAAATCTGCTTGGACTCGAAAATTTTGGTGTGTTAATACTTCGGGTCCAAATTTTAAATTTTTATATTTTTGTCTAATATGGTTTGTTACACAACCAAAAACAATAAAATCAATGTAAAAACTCATTTAACGAAATAGTTTAGTTGTAAGCCAATTCGTCCAAAATCTCCTTGGACTCGAAAATTTTGGGGTGTAGTACTTGGGGTTCAAATTTTTTTTTTTTATTTTTGTCTAATATGGTTTGATACACAACAAAAAGCAATAAAATCAATGTAAAAACTTATTTAACGAAATAGTTTTGTTGTAAGACCATTTCGTCCAAAATCTCCTTGGACTCGAAAATTTTGGGGTGTAAGTACTTGTGGTCCAAATTTTTAATTTTTTTATTTTTGTCTAATATGGTTTGATACACAACAAAAAACACTCATTTAACGAAATAGTTTTGTTGTAAGCCCATTTTGTCCAAAATCTCCTTGGACTCGAAAATTTTGGAGTGTAAGTACTTGGGGTTCAAATTTTTAATATTTTTATTTTTGTCTTATACGGTTTGATACAAAACCAAAAACAATAAGATCAATATAAAAACTCATTTAACGAAATACTTTTGGTATAAGCCCATTTCGTCCAAAATCTCTTTGGACTCGAAAATTTTGGAGTGTAAGTACTTGGGGTCCAAATTTCTAATTTTTTAATTTTTGTCTAATATGGTTTGATACACAACAAAGAGCAATAAAATCAATGTAAAAAATCATTTAACGAAATAGTTTTGTTGTAAGCCCATTTCGTCCAAAATCTCCTTGGACTCGAAAATTTTGGGGTGTTAGTACTTCGGGTACAAACTTTAAATTTTTTTATTTATGTCTAATATGGTTTGTTACACAACCAAAAACAATAAAATCAATGTAAAAACTCATTTAACGAAATAGTTTTGTTGTAAGCCCATTTCGTCTAAACTCTCCTTGGACTCGAAAATTTTGGGGTGTAGTACTTGGGGTCCAAATTTTTAATATTTTTATTTTTTTCTGATATGGTTTGATACACAACCAAAAACAATAAAATCAATATAAAAACTAATTCAACGAAATACTTTTGGTATAAGCCCATTTCGTCCAAAACCTCCAAATTTTTAATTCTTTTATTTTTGTCTAATATGGTTTGATACACAACAAAAAGCAATAAAATCAATGTTAAAACTCATTTAACGAAATAGTTTTGTTGTAAGCCCATTTCGTCCAAAATCTCCTTGGACTCGAAAATTTTGGGGTTTAAGTACCTGGGGTCCAAATTTTTAATTTTTTTATTTTAGTCTACTAAGGTTTGATACACAACAAAAAGCAATAAAATCAATGTAAAAACTCGTTGAACGAAACAGTTTTGTTGTAAGCCCATTTAGTCCAAAATCTCTTTGGACTCGAAAATTTTGGGCTGCCAGTACTTGGGGTCCAAATTTTTAATTTTTTTATTTTTGTGTAATATGGTTCGATACACAACAAAAAGCAATAAAATCAATGTAAAAACTCATTTAACGAAATAGTTTTGTTGTAAGCCCATTTCGTCCAAAATCTCCTTGGACTCGAAAATTTTGGGGTGTAAGTACTTGGGGTCCAAATTTTTAATTTTTTTATTTTTGTCTAATATGGTTTGATACACAACCAAAAACAATAAAATCAATGGAAAAACTCATTTAAGGAAATAGTTATGTTGTAACCCCATTTCGTCCAAAATCTCCTTGGACTCGAAAATTTTGGGGTGTAAGTACTTGTGGTCCAAATTTTATTTTTTTTTATTTTTATCTAATATGGTTTGATACACAACAAAAAGCAATAAAATCAATGTAAAAACTCATTTAACGAAATAGTTCTGTTGCAAGCCCATTTCGTTCAAAATCTCCTTGGACTCGAAAATTTTGGAGTGTAAGTACTTGGGGTCCAAATTTTTAATTTTTTTTTTTTTGTCTTATATGGTTTGATACACAACCAAAAGATATAAAATAAATTTAAAAACTCATTTAACGAAATAGTTTTGTTGTAAGCTTATTTCGTCCAAAATCTCATTGGACTCAAAAATTTTGGGGTGTAAGTACTTGGGGTCTAAATTTTTAATTTTTTTTTTGTCTAATATGGTTTGATACACAACAAAAAGCAATAAAATCAATGTAAAAACTCATTTAACGAAATAGTTTTGTTGTAAGCCCATTTCGTCCAAAATCTCCTTGGACTCGAAATTTTTGGGGTGTAAGTACTTGGGGTCCAAATTTTTAATTTTTTTATTTTTGTCTAATATTGTTTGATACACAACAAAAAGCAATAAAATCAATGTAAAAACTCATTTAACGAAATGGTTTTGTTGTAAGCCCATTTCGTCCAAAATCTCCTTGGACTCGAAAATTTTGGGGTGTAAGTACTTGGGGTCCAAATTTTTAATATTTTTATTTTTGTCATATATGGTTTGATACACAACAAAAAGCAATAAAATCAATGTAAAAACTCATTTAACTAAATAGTTTTGTTGTAAGCCCATTTCGTCCAAAATCTCCTTGGACTCGAATATTTTGAAGTGTAAGTACTTGGTGTATAAATAATAAACCGGTGGTACTGTAACTAGTTACTATTTATTTTAAGTTTTAATAATTTCTTTTATTTTAAGTTAAAAGACGATGTTATTTAATAATGGTTAAATTTATAATTTTATTCTTAATTTTAAGTACGACTTGTCGCTATGGTGGGTAATGACAAAGAGAATTTTATTTGGTTTTTATAAATATTAATTAAAAAAATGTTGGTCTATTTACCATAGAGGGTTATCAATCGCTTCGTAATTTACTTGCCACTAGATTGCATTACAAATTATATTAGGTATTAAACGCACTTTATAATAAATAGGAATTGTATTGGTGGTAGTACAATATATAAGATAATTAATTAGTAATTGTGTGATGTACAAATGTCATAAAAAACTGGTAAGAAATATTTAATATACATAATAAACTGAATTCTTACCTTAACCTAATTACTATTTTAGGTAACCAATTATCCTTATTGTTTTAAAGGTAAGTATCTATATGTGTTAATAAATATATAGAGAAATTCTAGTGTATATTTATTTGTGTTACAATATGCATGACATAATTTGTTGTGATTTGAAGATCAAGTTCAAGGACAAATTATGTTATGTATATTGTTTACATATGTTTTTGGTTTGTTATCTAAATAATATTTAAACTAATTTCTAGGTAATCTAGATGAATTTATATAATAAAAAGGTAAGTATTAATTAATTGTTAATGTATATGCGATGTTTTAGGTTTATGTAATATTATCAATGTGTTCCAGGTGAATTCTGTTTCAGGGAGAGAATTTATTCGGGATTAAACATACCGCCGCCATTGACTCAGTTGAGTCAATATTAGGTAAGAAGCACAGTTTACTTATCGGTCGTTTGAGAATGCGGCCACCGGGTAACTTAAGGGATACAATACGAGTGAGTTTATCCTGACCGGGATGCATTTCGTATATTCTGGCGATGGGCCATTTGGCTGGTGGCAGCTTCGGGTCTCGTAGGAGTACAAGATCTTCTTTTTTGAACTGGTGGTTCACCTTGTACCATTTGTAGAATTTATTCAGCGAGGTAACGTATTCTTGCGACCACTGTTTCCAGAATCCCTGCATCATCTGCTGGATCAATTGCCAACGGCTCAGGTGGGACATTTTAACTGGGTATAGATTGGGTTCGGGTAACATCGTTAATGGCTGGGTGATTAAAACGTGAGCTGGGGTTAACGGGTTTCACTCGTCTTCATGTAATTCGCCCAACGGACGAGAATGTAATAGCACTTCGATTTGCTTGATGATTGTCAGAAATTGTCAGACAACAAAACATCCTTAATAACGCGGCGTAGGTGATATTTACAGGATTTCACGGTAGCCTCCCATAGAACACCGAAATTGGGAGTGGCAGGGGGGATGAAATGCCACTGAATATGGTTATCCTTGCACTAATCGTCTACTTGGGATTCCTGGACTTCACTTTTAAATTGGTTATAAAGATGTTCAAGTTCTCTACTAGCACCCACTAGATTACTACCGTTGTCGCAGTAAATGTGTTGTGGCAGTCCGCGCCTTGCACTAAACCGTTTTAGCGCGGCGATGAACAACTCGGAGCTCATATCCGATACAATTTCAATCGTAGTGGCTTTGGTGGCCATACAAACAATTATTACTATATAGGATTTATATGATTTGGCACCTCTACTCCTGTATGGTTTAAGAATAAATGGACCAGCTCGATGAATGGCCTAGCTGGTGGATTGACACGGCAGCTGGGTAGCTGACCCATAAGTTGTTGTTCCAACTTGGTATTGAAGCGTCTGCAGGTGATACATAGATGGATAATCCGGCGTATAACATTTTTTGCTCTAGGGATGGCAAACCGTTGTTTTAATATGGTATGCACTAATTTGTGGCTGGCATGTAAATTCCTGTGATGTATGTCCCGGATTATACTTTCGGTGATAACATGGTTGCTTGGCAGTATTATGGGGTGCTTAGCATCGTGACAAATAGCAGCGTTCTCCAAACGTCCTCGCATTAGCAGCAGTCCGTGGTTGTCAATATATGAAAAAGATAAAAAATATTAGATTTATTCGGTAATAATTTTTGGTTTAGTAATGAGTTAATATCGCTTTTATAACCTTGATGTTGGACAAATCGGTATAGGCAATATTCGGCATTTATAATCTCATCTACGAATAAGTGTTTGCAAAACTTTCGGTGTATTCTTTTGGGTTTGAAGTATTTTCTTGAACCTCAGAATGTATGCTAAAAATCGGGTTAAGGTTCTTATGTTTGAATATTTAAGGCATAATTTCTCGAGAACATCAAAGCCTTGCGAAATTGAGGCTAAGTTTGTAATGACTGGGATGGTATCGTCATGTACTCTTATTATCGAAGCCGGATAGACTAGAGGATTTTCGTTTAAAAAGTTGGGACCTCGTATCCAAAGGTTATCGGTTACAAAAATATTTGGTGTAACACCTCTGGTTGCTTTGTCGGCTGGGTTCTCGTGGCTCGGTACATAATGCCATTGCGTTGGGTTCGTAGAGGACATAATTTCAGCAACTCGGTTTGCTTGAAATGTCTCTAAAGTTTTCGGAGGTTTCGAGAGCCACTGTAAAACAATCGTTGAATCGGTGTACAAATGAATAAATGCATTTTTCGACAGTTGGAGCGAATCTACTACTAATTTTAGCAATCGTACCAGTAATGTGGCGCCGTTTAGCTCCAGTTTTGGTATTGTGAGCGTTTTAATGGGAACTACTCGCGTTTTGGCTATGACGAGATTAGTTTTAACAGCTCCATTAGGGGAAATAATTCGCGAGTAAATAGTAGCTGCATAAGCATCCCTCGACGCATCGGAGAATCCGTGCAGTTCGACTTCATCGGTTGTACATAGCCATCTTGGAAACTTTAAGTGAGCTAACAATTCCAGCTGTTCTCGTAGCAACAAATAATCATTCAGGGTATTTGATGGTAATTCATCGTCCCAGCCAATGCCTTCCAACCATAGGGACTGGAATAAAATTTTAAAACCAATCGTAACGGGTGATAAAAGCCCCAGCGGGTCGTATATACGTGAAGTTTCAGACAAATATAACCTTTTAGTAATCTTTGTTTGTGTTGTTGGCAATGATACCTTGAAACTGAAATAGTCTTCTAGAGCATTGTATTTGATCCCCAATATCCAAATTATTCGTTTATTATCTGTAACTTCCCATGCTGACATTTCGCGACTTTCCGGTGGAATGTTTTCTAGTAGCGATGGGTGATTTGCCGACCATTTTCGTATATTAAATCCACCACAATTGAGCAGTTGTATGATATCGTCCTGTAATTTTATTGCTGACTCTAGACTATGACTACCACTCAATAAGTCATCCATGTAAAAATCCGCCTTAACGATCTTACTGGCTTCAGGATAGCTCTTCTCATACTTATCGGCAAGGTAATGTAATGAAGCGGTGGCTAGGAACGGTGCTGGCGATGTACCGTAGGTTACTGTCTTCAAACGGTATTGTGATAATTTCATACCTGGGTTTTCTCTCCACAAGATACGATGGTAATCTTTATCTCTATCGGAGATGGAAATCTGCCGGAACATCTTCTCGATATCCGCCGAAAAAATGTATCGGTGCTTTCGAAAGCGTATTAGAAGGTTGACTAAGTTATTCTGCACGGTCGGACCGACCATAAAGTTGTCATTTAAAGAGTACCCGTTGCCGGATTTTGCCGAAGCATCAAAAACTACGCGAACCTTTGTAGTTGAGCTGGAATCCTTCACAACCGGATGATGTGGTAAATAACATATTTAATTATTAGGCTTCGAAATTTCGTCTTCCGGTATCAATTCCATATGATTTAACTTAAGGTATTCTTGCATAAATTCAACGTTTGGCTTTCTCATATCTTCATCACGAACCAGTCTTTTCTCTAAAAGTTGATATCTACGTTGTGCTTACGTAAACGACTCCCCAATTCCAGGACGGTCATTTTTAAAGGGTAACTGCACGACTATCTTATTTCGAATTTCGGATTCTTCTATTTTGGTAGTTGCGTTAAAGAACTTAACACAATTTCGTTCTTCGGTCGTCAATGCAAAAGCACCTCGTCGGGCAAAAGCACCTCTTCTGTCCGCCAAAATCTCTCGATAGCTACTTCTAACCGTTGAAGAGTTTCAGCATCAACATGAAGACAGGTTTTACCTCTGTTGGAAGTAGGTTGTTCGATATCGTAGATAGTTCCCCCAACTAACCATCCGAGTTTAGAATTTTGTATATAGGGGTAATCTGGGTTAGGTTGGGATTTGCCGTCTAACAATATCTCAAAAAAAGTCTCACATCCCAATAACAACTCAACATCTGCTGCAAGATAATATTCTGGATCGGCTAACGGCGTATTGGCTTCAAAATTTAACAATCCTTTATCGAAGGATTTGTGTGGTAATCTTGCCGATATTGATGGCAGGATGTACGCTTCAACATTCATACAAAATAGCGGATTGATTGAAGATCGTAATGTAATCTTGGATTTACCTCTTGAGCTGCATGAGCTGCATCGTACTTGGGGTCCAAATTTTTAATTTTTTTATTTTTGTGTAATATGGTTCGATACACAACAAAAAGCAATAAAATCAATGTAAAAACTCATTTAACGAAATAGTTTTGTTGTAAGCCCATTTCGTCCAAAATCTCCTTGGACTCGAAAATTTTGGGGTGTAAGTACTTGGGGTCCAAATTTTTAATTTTTTTATTTTTGTCTAATATGGTTTGATACACAACCAAAAACAATAAAATCATTGGAAAAACTCATTTAAGGAAATAGTTATGTTGTAACCCCATTTCGTCCAAAATCTCCTTGGACTCGAAAATTTTGGGGTGTAAGTACTTGTGGTCCAAATTTTATTTTTTTTTATTTTTATCTAATATGGTTTGATACACAACAAAAAGCAATAAAATCAATGTAAAAACTAATTTAACGAAATAGTTCTGTTGCAAGCCCATTTCGTTCAAAATCTCCTTGGACTCGAAAATTTTGGAGTGTAAGTACTTGGGGTCCAAATTTTTAATTTTTTTATTTTTGTCTTATATGGTTTGATACACAACCAAAAGATATAAAATAAATTTAAAAACTCATTTAACGAAATAGTTTTGTTGTAAGCTTATTTCGTCCAAAATCTCATTGGACTCAAAAATTTTGGGGTGTAAGTACTTGGGGTCTAAATTTTTAATTTTTTTTTGTCTAATATGGTTTGATACACAACAAAAAGCAATAAAATCAATGTAAAAACTCATTTAACGAAATAGTTTTGTTGTAAGCCCATTTCGTCCAAAATTTTCTTGGACTCGAAAATTTTGGGGTGTAAGTACTTGGGGTCCAAATTTTTAATTTTTTTATTTTTGTCTAATATTGTTTGATACACAATAAAAAGCAATAAAATCAATGTAAAAACTCATTTAACGAAATAGTTTTGTTGTAAGCCCATTTCGTCCAAAATCTCCTTGGACTCGAAAATTTTGGGGTGTAAGTACTTGGGGTCCAAATTTTTAATATTTTTATTTTTGTCATATATGGTTTGATACACAACAAAAAGCAATAAAATCAATGTAAAAACTCATTTAACTAAATAGTTTTGTTGTAAGCCCATTTCGTCCAAAATCTCCTTGGACTCGAATATTTTGAAGTGTAAGTACTTGGTGTATAAATAATAAACCGGTGGTACTGTAACTAGTTACTATTTATTTTAAGTTTTAATAATTTCTTTTATTTTAAGTTAAAAGACGATGTTATTTAATAATGGTTAAATTTATAATTTTATTCTTAATTTTAAGTACGACTTGTCGCTATGGTGGGTAATGACAAAGAGAATTTTATTTGGTTTTTATAAATATTAATTAAAAAAATGTTGGTCTATTTACCATAGAGGGTTATCAATCGCTTCGTAATTTACTTGCCACTAGTCTGCATTACAAATTATATTAGGTATTAAACGCACTTTATAATAAATAGGAATTGTATTGGTGGTAGTACAATATATAAGATAATTAATTAGTAATTGTGTGATGTACAAATGTCATAACAAACTGGTAAGAAATATTTAATATACATAATAAGCTGAATTCTTACCTTAACCTAATTACTATTTTAGGTAACCAATTATCCTTATTGTTTTAAAGGTAAGTATCTATATGTGTTAATAAATATATAGAGAAATTCTAGTGTATATTTATTTGTGTTACAATATGCATGACATAATTTGTTGTGATTTGAAGATCAAGTTCAAGGACAAATTATGTTATGTATATTGTTTACATATGTTTTTGGTTTGTTATCTAAATAATATTTAAACTAATTTCTAGGTAATCTAGATGAATTTATATAATAAATAGGTAAGTATTAATTAATTGTTAATGTATATGCGATGTTTTAGGTTTATGTAATATTATCGATGTGTTCCAGGTGAATTCTGTTTCAGGGAGAGAATTTATTCGGGATTAAACATACCGCCGCCATTGACTCAGTTGAGTCAATATTAGGTAAGAAGCACAGTTTACTTATCGGTCGTTTGAGAATGCGGCCACCGGGTAACTTAAGGGATACAATACGAGTGAGTTTATCCTGGCCGGGATGCATTTCGTATATTCTGGCGATGGGCCATTTGGCTGGTGGCAGCTTCGGGTCTCGTAGGAGTACAAGATCTCCTTTTTTGAACTGGTGGTTCACCTTGTACCATTTGTAGAATTTATTCAGCGAGGTAACGTATTCTTGCAACCACTGTTTCCAGAATCCCTGCATCATCTGCTGGATCAATTGCCAACGGCTCAGGTGGGACATTTTAACTGGGTATAGATTGGGTTCGGGTAACATCGTTAATGGCTGGGTGATTAAAACGTGAGCTGGGGTTAACGGGTTTCACTCGTCTTCATGTAATTCGCCCAACGGACGAGAATTTAATAGCGCTTCGATTTGCTTGATGATTGTCAGAAATTGTCAGACAACAAAACATCCTTAATAACGCGGCGTAGGTGATATTTACAGGATTTCACGGTAGCCTCCCATAGAACACCGAAATTGGGAGTGGCAGGGGGGATGAAATGCCACTGAATATGGTTATCCTTGCACTAATCGTCTACTTGGGATTCCTGGACTTCACTTTTAAATTGGTTATAAAGATGTTCAAGTTCTCTACTAGCACCCACTAGATTACTACCGTTGTCGCAGTAAATGTGTTGTGGCAGTCCGCGCCTTGCACTAAACCGTTTTAGCGCGGCGATGAACAACTCGGAGCTCATATCCGATACAATTTCAATCGTTGTGGCTTTGGTGGCCATACAAACAATTATTACTATATAGGATTTATATGATTTGGCACCTCTACTCCTGTATGGTTTAAGAATAAATGGACCAGCTAGGTCGATACCGACCTCAATGAATGGCCTAGCTGGTGGATTGACACGGCAGCTGGGTAGCTGACCCATAAGTTGTTGTTCCAACTTGGTATTGAAGCGTCTGCAGGTGATACATAGATGGATAATCCGGCGTATAACGTTTTTTGCTCTAGGGATGGCAAACCGTTGTTTTAATATGGTATGCACTAATTTGTGGCTGGCATGTAAATTCCTGTGATGTATGTCCCGGATTATACTTTCGGTGATAACATGGTTGCTTGGCAGTATTATGGGGTGCTTAGCATCGTGACAAATAGCAGCGTTCTCCAAACGTCCTCGCATTAGCAGCAGTCCGTGGTTGTCAATATATGAAAAAGATAAAAAATATTAGATTTATTCGGTAATAATTTTTGGTTTAGTAATGAGTTAATATCGCTTTTATAACCTTGATGTTGGACAAATCGGTATAGGCAATATTCGGCATTTATAATCTCATCTACGAATAAGTGTTTGCAAAACTTTCGGTGTATTCTTCTGGGTTTGAAGTATTTTCTTGAACCTCAGAATGTATGCTAAAAATCGGGTTAAGGTTCTTATGTTTGAATATTTAAGGCATAATTTCTCGAGAACATCAAAGCCTTGCGAAATTGAGGCTAAGTTTGTAATGACTGGGATGGTATCGTCATGTACTCTTATTATCGAAGCCGGATAGACTAGAGGATTTTCATTTAAAAAGTTGGGACCTCGTATCCAAAGGTTATCGGTTACAAAAATATTTGGTGTAACACCACTGGTTGCTTTGTCGGCTGGGTTCTCGTGGCTCGGTACATAATGCCATTGCGTTGGGTTCGTAGAGGACATAATTTCAGCAACTCGGTTTGCTTGAAATGTCTCTAAAGTTTTCGGAGGTTTCGAGAGCCACTGTAAAACAATCGTTGAATCGGTGTACAAATGAATAAATGCATTTTTCGACAGTTGGAGCGAATCTACTACTAATTTTAGCAATCGTACCAGTAATGTGGCGCCGTTTAGCTCCAGTTTTGGTATTGTGAGCGTTTTAATGGGAGCTACTCGCGTTTTGGCTATGACGAAATTAGTTTTAACAGCTCCATTAGGGGAAATAATTCGCGAGTAAATAGTAGCTGCATAAGCATCCCTCGACGCATCGGAGAATCCGTGCAGTTCGACTTCATCGGTTGTACATAGCCATCTTGGAAACTTTAAGTGAGCTAACAATTCCAGCTGTTCTCGTAGCAACAAATAATCATTCAGGGTATTTGATGGTAATTCATCGTCCCAGCCAATGCCTTCCAACCATAGGGACTGGAATAAAATTTTAAAACCAATCGTAACGGGTGATAAAAGCCCCAGCGGGTCGTATATACGTGAAGTTTCAGACAAATATAACCTTTTAGTAATCTTTGTTTGTGTTGTTGGCAATGATACCTTGAAACTGAAATAGTCTTCTAGAGCATTGTATTTGATCCCCAATATCCAAATTATTCGTTTATTATCTGTAACTTCCCATGCTGACATTTCGCGACTTTCCGGTGGAATGTTTTCTAGTAGCGATGGGTGATTTGCCGACCATTTTCGTATATTAAATCCACCACAATTGAGCAGTTGTATGATATCGTCCTGTAATTTTATTGCTGACTCTAGACTATGACTACCACTCAATAAGTCATCCATGTAAAAATCCGCCTTAACGATCTTACTGGCTTCAGGATAGCTCTTCTCATACTTATCGGCAAGGTAATGTAATGAAGCGGTGGCTAGGAACGGTGCTGGCGATGTACCGTAGGTTACTGTCTTCAAACGGTATTGTGATAATTTCATACCTGGGTTTTCTCTCCACAAGATACGATGGTAATCTTTATCTCTATCGGAGATGGAAATCTGCCGGAACATCTTCTCGATATCCGCCGAAAAAATGTATCGGTGCTTTCGAAAGCGTATTAGAAGGTTGACTAAGTTATTCTGCACGGTCGGACCGACCATAAAGTTGTCATTTAAAGAGTACCCGTTGCCGGATTTTGCCGAAGCATCAAAAACTACGCGAACCTTTGTAGTTGAGCTGGAATCCTTCACAACCGGATGATGTGGTAAATAACATATTTAATTATTAGGCTTCGAAATTTCGTCTTCCGGTATCAATTCCATATGATTTAACTTAAGGTATTCTTGCATAAATTCAACGTTTGGCTTTCTCATATCTTCATCACGAACCAGTCTTTTCTCTAAAAGTTGATATCTACGTTGTGCTTACGTAAACGACTCCCCAATTCCAGGACGGTCATTTTTAAAGGGTAACTGCACGACTATCTTATTTCGAATTTCGGATTCTTCTATTTTGGTAGTTGCGTTAAAGAACTTAACACAATTTCGTTCTTCGGTCGTCAATGCAAAAGCACCTCGTCGGGCAAAAGCACCTCTTCTGTCCGCCAAAATCTCTCGATAGCTACTTCTAACCGTTGAAGAGTTTCAGCATCAACATGAAGACAGGTTTTACCTCTGTTGGAAGTAGGTTGTTCAATATCGTAGATAGTTCCCCCAACTAACCATCCGAGTTTAGAATTTTGTATATAGGGGTAATCTGGGTTAGGTTGGGATTTGCCGTCTAACAATATCTCAAAAAAAGTCTCACATCCCAATAACAACTCAACATCTGCTGCAAGATAATATTCTGGATCGGCTAACGGCGTATTGGCTTCAAAATTTAACAATCCTTTATCGAAGGATTTGTGTGGTAATCTTGCCGATATTGATGGCAGGATGTACGCTTCAACATTCATACAAAATAGCGGATTGATTGAAGATCGTAATGTAATCTTGGATTTACCTCTTGAGCTGCATGATCGCGATTGATTAATGGAACTAATTGTAATACCCGACTTTGAACGCGGGATTTTCAATCGGCTTATAAGACCTTCCGTAATAAAATTGTGCGTCGACCCCGAATCCAACAGAGCTCGACCTTTTATCCAGTTCCCATATTTATCCTGTACGTCCAATTTTGCGGTAGGTAAGATAGGGATATTACCTTTAGTCGAACGGGCAACTTCTACTGGATTCTTAATTGGCATTGGTTTCTCTAGGTATCGACACATCGGTACGGCCAACATCGTGGTAGCTGATTTGATATTACGAGTGGAAATGGGCTGAACGGTATTTTGATTAACGTTCACATACGTTTTTGGTAATTCTTTATCATTCTGTGAACCCTCGGTTATTTGTAGGATATGGACGTAATGCAACAAGGTATTGTGCCGTTTGGGACATTTTTGACAATGTTTTCTCCTGTTACAGCTCGTGATTAGGTGTCGATCAGTAAGGCAATTAAAACAGCGGTTGGATTTGGATATGAACTCGCGGCGCGAGATAATGTCCATTGCACGAAATTTAGGACACTCGTACAATCTATGTTCTTCATTTTCACAGAACGGACAGGGCGGTAACTGTATAGCGGCATAATATGAATTAATCGGTGTTGGTGACTTGAGGGCAGCAAATCGTTTGGTTGTAGGCTCAACTAGTGAATTCATTCTCTTAGATAGAAATTCTAAGAATTCATCAACCGTTGGATAATCGTTTTCAGCTGACTCGTATTTCCATAGCTGCCTTGTATCGTCGTCCAATTTTTCGGCTGCCAAAAGGATTAACCACGGGTCCCGGTGCGTTGCTAGATCTCCGAGGACCTTTAGACCTCGAATGGTTTCATCTAACGTATCATGAAGCTTAGTGATACTCATGGCTGACGGTTTACTAAATTTTGGCGACAAAAGGAATTCGCGAATGTAACCTTCAACTATAGTCCATTTTCTATCGTATTTCTTGACCAATCGTTTTAACGCTTCATAATAACTTGCATCGTCTACACGAAAATGGCAAATAGTTGTATATGCGGCTCCACGTAACTGCTCCAGAAGATATTTGAACTTCTTGGCGGATGATAGGTTTTTGTTCTCGTGGACCGTGGATATGTAAACATCATAAAATGATTGCCATTGTTTCAGATTGCCATCGAAAGTAGGGAGACTCAGTCTCGGTAATTTCAGATAGAAATCAGATAGAAAATTGATTTGGGTGGTATTCAAGGAAACATCGGCATCATCGCGAGGAGTCGGTATCGCGGCCTTAGTCGAGAGTTGTCTTATCAGCACTTGCAATTTCGCAACGATTGAATAATACGCTTCGTCGAAAATATCCATATCCGAATTCGCTTCCGCATCCAGGTTAAATATTTGATCCTCGAGTGAAATAAAGTGATTATACATGTCGTTCACTTTAGTTAACCGGATTGTCAATTCGTCATAAGTGGAGTTTTCGCCTTTCGTATTTACAAAATTATGGTTTGATACACAACCAAAAGCAATAAAATCAATGTAAAAACTCATTTAACGAAATAGTTTTGTTGTAAGCCAATTTCGTCCAAATACGCTTTGTACTCGAAAATTTTGGGGTGCAAGTACTTGGGATTCAAATTTTTATTTTTTTTTAATTTTTGTCTAATATGGTTTGATACACAACAAAAAGCAATAAAATCAATGTAAAAACTCATTTAACGAAATAGTTTTGTTGTAAGCCCATTTCGTCCAAAATCTCCTTGGACTCGAAAATTTTGAGGTGTAAGTACTTGGGGTCCAAATTTTTAATTTTTTTATTTTTGTCTAATATGGTTTGATACACAAACAAAAACAATAAAATCAATGTAAAAACTCATTTAACGAAATAGTTTTGTTGTAAGCCTATTTCGTCCAAAATCTAGTAGGACTCGAAAATTTTGGGGTGTAAGTACTTGGGGTCCAAATTTTTATTTTTTTTATTTTTGTCTAATATGGTTTGATACACAACCAAAAACATTAAAATCAATGTAAAAACTCATTTAACGAAATAGTTTTGTTGTTAGCCCATTTCGTCCAAAATCTCCTTGGACTCGAAAATTTTGGGGTGTAAGTACTTGGGGTCCAAATTTTTAATTTTTTTATTTTTGTCTAATATGGTTTGATACGCAACCAAAAACAATAAAATCAATGTAAAAACTCATTTAACGAAATAGTTTTGTTGTAAGCCAATTTCGTCCAAATACTCTTTGTACTCGAAAATTTTGGGGTGCAAGTACTTTGTATTCAAATTTTTATTTTTTTTAATTTTTGTCTAATATGGTTTGATACACAACAAAAAGCAATAAAATCAATGAAAAAACTCATTTAACGAAATAGTTTTGTTGTAAGCCCATTTCGTCCAAAATCTCCTTGGACTCGAAAATTTTGAGGTGTAAGTACTTGGGGTCCAAATTTTTAATTTGTTTTTATTTTTGTCCATTGTGGTTTGATACAAAACAAAAAGCAATAAAATCAATGTAAAAACTCATTTAACGAAATAGTTTTGTTGTAAGCCCATTTCGTCCAAAATCTTCTTGGACTCGAAAATTTTGGGGTGTAAGTACTTGGGGTCCAAATTTTTTTAATTTTATTTTTGTCTGATATCGTTTGTTTCACAACTTAATACAATAAAATCAATGTAAAAACTCATTTAACGAAATAGTTTTGTTGTAAGCCCATTTCGTCCAAAATCTCCTTGGACTCTAAAATTTTGGGGTGTAAGTACTTAGGGTCCAAATTTTTAATTTTTTTATTTTTGTCTAATATGGTTTGATACGCAACCAAAAACAATAAAATCAATGTAAAAACTCATTTAACGAAATAGTTTTGTTGTAAGCCCATTTCATCCAAAATCTCTTTGTACTCGAAAATTTTGGGGTGTAAGTACTTGGGGTCCAAATTTTTAATTTTTTTATTTTTGTCTAATATGGTTTGATACACAACAAAAAGCTATAAAATCAATGTAAAAACACATTTAACGAAATAGTTTTGTTGTAAGCCCATTTCGTCCAAAATCTCCTTGGACTTGAAAATTTTGGGGTGTAAGTACTTGAGGTCCAAATTTTTAATTTTTTTATTTTTGTCTAATATGGTTTGATACACAACGAAAAGCAATAAAATCAATGTAGAAACTCATTTAACGAAATAGTTTTGTTGTAAGCCCATTTCGTCCAAAATCTCCTTAAACTCGAAAATTTTAGGGTATAAGTACTTGGGGTCCAAATTTTTAATTTTTTATTTTTGTCTAATATGGTTTGATACACAAACAAAAGCAATAAAATCAATGTAAAAACTCATTTAACGAAATAGTTTTGTTGTAAGCCCATTTCGTCCAAAATCTCCTTGGACTCGAAAATTTTGGGGTGTAAGTACTTTGGGTCCAAATTTTTAATTTTTTTATTTTAGTCTAATGTGGTTTGAAACTCAACCAAAAGCAATAAAATCAATGTAAAAACTAATTTATCGAAATAGTTTTGTTGTAAGCCCATTCCGTCCAAAATCTACTTGGACTCGAAAATTTTGGGGTGGTAAGTACTTGGGCTCCAAATTTTTAATATTTTAACGAAATTTAACGAAAAACAATAAAATCAATGTAAATCTCATTTAACGAAATAGTTTTGTTGTAAGCCCATTTCGTCCAAAATCTCCTTGGACTCGAAAATTTTAGGGTGTAAGTACCTGGGGTCCAGATTTTTAATTTTTTGTCTAATATGGTTGGATACACAAACAAAAACTATAAAATTAATGTTAAAACTCATTTAACGAAATAGTTTTGTTGTAAGCACATTTCGTCCAAAATCTCCTTGGACTCGAAAATTTTGGGGTGTAAGTACTTTGGGTCCATATTTTTAAATTTTTTTTTTGTCTAATATGGTTTGATACACAACAAAAAGCAATAAAATCAATGTAAAAACTCATTTAACGAAATAGTTTTGTTGTAAGCCCATTCCGTCCAAAATCTACTTGGACTCGAAAATTTTGGGGTGTTAAGTACTTGGGCTCCAAATTTTTTATATTTTTATTTTTGTCTAATATGGTTTGATACACAACCAAAAACAATAAAATCAATGTAAAAACTCATTTAACGAAATAGTTTTGTTGTAAGCCAATTTCGTCCAAAATCTCGTTGGACTCGAAAATTTTGGAGTGTAAGTACTTTGGGTCCAAATTTTTAATTTTTTTATTTTTGTCTAATATGGTTAATACACAACAAAAAGCAATAAAATCAATTTAAAAACTCATTTAACGAAATAGTTTTGTTGTAAGCCCATTTCGTCCAAAATCTCCTTGTACTCGAAAATTTTGGGGTGTAAGTACTTGGGGTCCAAATTTATAATATTTTTATTTTTGTCTAATATGGTTTGATACACAACAAAAAACAATAAAATCAATGTAAAAACTCATTTAACGAAATAGTTTTGTTGTAAGCCCATTTCGACCAAAATCTCCTTGGACTCGAAAATTTTGGGGTGTTAGTACTTGGGGTCCAAATTATTAATTTTTTTATTTGTGTCTTGTATGGTTTGATACACAACCAAAAGCAATAAAATCAATGTAAAAACTCATTTAACGAAATAGTTTTGTTGTAACCTATTTCGTTCAAAATCTCCTTCGACTCGAAAATTTTGGGGTGTAAGTACTTGGGGTCCAAATTTTTAATTTTTTTATTTTTGTTTAATATGGTTTGATACACAACAAAAAGCAATAAAATCAATGTAAAAACTCATTTAACGAAATAGTTTTGTTGTAAGCCCATTTCGTCCAAAATCTCCTTAGAGTCAAAAATTTTTGGATGTAAGTACTTATGGTCCAAATTTTTAATTTTTTATTTTAGTCTAATGTGGTTTGATACACAACCAAAAGCAATAGAATCAATATTAAAACTCATTTAATGAAATAGTTTCGTTGTAAGCCCATTTCGTCCAAAATCTCCTTGGCCTCGAAAATTTTGGGGTTTAAGTACTTGAGGTCCAAATTATTAATTTTTTTATTTTTGTCTAATATGGTTTGATACACAACCAAAAGCAATAAAATCAATGTAAAGACTTATGTAACGAAATAGTTTTGTTGTAAGCCCATTTCGTCCAAAATCTCCTTGGACTCGAAAATTTTGGGGTTTAAGTACTGGGGTCCAAATTATTAATTTTTTTATTTTTGTCTAATATGGTTTGATACTCAACCAAAAGCAATAAAATCAATGTAAAAACTCATTTAACGAAATAGTTTTGTTGTAAGCCCATTTCGTCCAAAATCTCCTTGGACTCGAAAATTTTGGGGTGTAACTACTAGGGTTCCAAATTTTTAATTTTTTTATTTTTGTCTAATATGGTTTGATACACATCCAAAAACAATAAAATCAATGTAAAAACTCATTTAACGAAATAGTTTTGTTTTAAGCCCATTTTGTCCAAAATCTACTTAGACTCGAAAATTTTGGAGTGTAAGTACTTGGGGTCCAAATTTTTAATTATTTTATTTTTGTCTTATATGGTTTGATACACAACAAAAAGCAATAAAATCAATGTAAAAATTCATTTAACGAAATAGTTTTGTTGTAAGCCCATTTCGTCCAAAATCTTCTTGGACTCGAACATTTTGGGGTGTAAGTACTTGGGGTCCAAATTATAATTTTTTTAATTTTTGTCTAATGTGGTTTGATACACAACCAAAAGCAATAAAATCAATATAAAAACTCATTTAACGAAATAGTTTTGTTGTAAGCCCATTTCGTCCAAATTGGACTCGAAAATTTTGAGGTGTAAGTACTTGGGGCCCAAATTTTAAATTTTTTTATTTTTGTCTAATATGGTTTGATACGCAACCAAAAGCAATAAAATCAATGTAGAAACTCATTTAACGAAATAGTTTTGTTGTAAGCCCATTTCGTCCAAAATCTCCTTGGACTCGAAAATTTTGGGGTGTAACTACTAGGGTTCCAAATTTAAAATTTTTTTATTTTTGTCTAATATGGTTTGATACACAACCAAAAACAATAAAATCAATTTAAAAACTCATTTAATGAAATAGTTTTGTTTTAAGCCCATTTTGTCCAAAATCTACTTAGATTCGAAAATTTTGGAGTGTAAGTACTTGGGATCCAAATTTTTAATTTTTTTATTTTTGTCTAATATGGTTTGATACACAACAAAAAGCAATAAAATCAATGTAAAAACTCATTTAACGAAATAGTTTTGTTGTAAGCCCATTTCGTCCAAAATCTCCTTGGACTCGAAAATTTTGGGGTGGTAAGTACTTGGGGTCCAAATTATTAATTTTTTTATTTGTGTCTTATATGGTTTGATACACAACCAAAAGCAATAAAATCAATGTAAAAACTCATTTAACGAAATAGTTTTGTTGTAAGCCCATTTCGTTCAAAATCTCCTTGGACTCGAAAATTTTGGGGTGTAACTACTAGGGTTTCAAATTTAAAATTTTTTTATTTTTGTCTAATATGGTTTGATACACAACCAAAAACAATAAAATCAATGTAAAAACTCATTTAACGAAATAGTTTTGTTTTAAGCCCATTTTGTCTAAAATCTACTTAGACTCGAAAATTTTGGGGTGTAAGTACTTGGGGTCCAAATTATTAATTTTTTTATTTTTGTCTAATAATAGTTTTGTTGTAAGCCCATTTCGTCCAAAATCTCCTTGGACTCGAACATTTTGGGGTGTAAGTACTTGGGGTCCAAATTATAATTTTTTTAATTTTTGTCTAATGTGGTTTGATACACAACCAAAAGCAATAAAATCAATGTTAAAACTCATTTAACGAAATAGTTTTGTTTTAAGCCCATTTCGTCCAAAATCTCCTTGGACTCAAAAATTTTGGGGTGTAAGTACTTGGGGCCCAAATTTTAAATTTTTTTATTTTTGTCTAATATGGTTTGATACACAACCAAAAGCAATAAAATCAATGTAGAAACTCATTTAACGAAATAGTTTTGTTGTAAGCCCATTTCGTCCAAAATCTCCTTGGACTCGAAAATTTTGAGGTGTAAGTACTTGGGGTATAAATTTTTAATTTTTTTATTTTTGTCTAATATGGTTTTATACACAACCAAAAACAATAAAATCAATGTAAAAACTCATTTAACGAAATAGTTTTGTTGTAAGCCCATTTCGTCCAAAATCTCCTTGGACTCGAATATTTTGGGGTGTAACTACTAGGGTTCCAAATTCAAATTTTTTTTATTTTTGTCTAATATGGTTTGATACACATCAAAAAGCAATAAAATCAATGTAAAAACTCATTTAACGAAATAGTTTTGTTGTAAGACCATTTCGTCCAAAATCTCCTTGGACTCGAAAATTTTGGGGTGTAAGTACTTGTGGTCCAAATTTTTAAATTTTTTAGTTTTGTCTAATATGGTTTGATACACAACAAAAAGCACTCATTTAACGACATAGTTTTGTTGTAAGCCCATTTCGTCCAAAATCTCCTTGGACTCGAAAATTTTGGGGTGTAAGTACTTGGGGTCCAAATTTTTAATATTTTTTTTTGTCTAATATGGTTTGATACACAACCAAAAACAATAAAATCAATATAAAAACTCATTTAACGAAATACTTTTGGTATAAGCCCATTTCGTCCAAAATCTCCTTGGACTCGAAAATTTTGGGGTGTAAGTACTTGGGCTCTAAATTTCTATTTTTTTTTATTTTTGTCTAATATGGTTTGATACACAACGAAAAGCAATAAAATAAATGTAAAAACTCATTTAACGAAATAGTTTTGTTGTTAACCCATTTCGTCCAAAATCTCATTGGACTCGAAAATTTTGGGGTGTAAGTACTTGGGGTCCAAATTTTTAATTTTTTTATTTTTGTCTAATATGGTTTGATACACAACCAAAAACAATAAAATCAATATAAAAACTCATTTAACGAAATAGTTTTGTTGCAATCCCCTTTCGTCCAAAATCTCCTTAAATTCGAAAGTTTTGGGGTGTTAGTTCTTAGGGTCTAAATTTTTAGTTGTTTCATTTTTGACATATATGGTTTGATACACAACAAAAAGCAATAAAATCAATGTAAAAACTCATTTAACGAAATAGTTTTGTTGTGAGCTTATTTCTTTTAAAATCTCCTTGGACTCGAAAATTTTGGGGTGTAAGTACTTGGGGTCCAAGTTTTTTTTTATTTTAGTCTAATATGGTTTGATACACAACAAAAAGCAATAAAATCAATGTTAAAACTATTTTAACGAATTAGTTTTGTTGTAAGCCCATTTCGTCCAAAATCTCCTTGAACTCGAAAATTTTGGGGTGTAAGTACTTGGGATCCAAATTTTTCATTTTTTTATTTTTGTCTAATATGGTTTGATACACAACAAAAAGAAATAAAATCAATGTAAAAACTCATTTAACGAAATAGTTTTGTTTTAAGCCCATTTCGTCCAAAATCTCCTTGGACTCGGAAATTTTGGGGTTTAAGTACTTGGGGTCCAAATTTAAAATTTTTTTATTTCTGTTTAATATGGTGTAATACACAACCAAATGCAATAAAATCAATTTAAAAACTCATTTAACGAAATAGTTTTGTTGTAAGCCCATTTTGTCTAAAATCTCCTTGGACTCGAAAATTTTGGGGTGTAAGTACTTGGAGTCCAAATTTTTAATTTTTTTATTTTTGTCTAATATGGTTTGATACACAACAAAAAGCAATAAAATCAATGTAGAAACTCATTTAACGAAATAGTTTTGTTGTAAGCCCATTTCGTCCAAAATCTCCTTGGACTCGAAAATTTTGAGGTGTAAGTACTTGGGGTATAAATTTTTAATTTTTTTATTTTTGTCTAATATGGTTTGATACACAACAAAAAGAAATAAAATCAATGTAAAAACTCATTTAACGAAATAGTTTTGTTTTAAGCCTATTTCGTCCAAAATCTCCTTGGACTCGGAAATTTTGGGGTTTAAGTACTTGGGGTCCAAATTTAAAATTTTTTTATTTCTGTTTTATATGGTGTGATACACAACCAAATGCAATAAAATCAATGTAAAAACTCATTGACCGAAATAGTTTTGTTGTAAGCCCATTTCGTCTAAAATCTCCTTGGACTCGAAAATTTTGGGGTGTAAGTACTTGGAGTCCAAATTTTTAATTTTTTTATTTTTGTCTAATATGGTTTGATACACAACAAAAAGCTATAAACTCAATGTAAAAACTCATTTAACGAAATAGTTTTGTTGTAAGCCAATTTCGTCCAAAATCTCCTTGGACTTGAAAATTTTGGGGTGTAAGTACTTGGGGTCCAAATTTTTAATTTTTTTATTTTTGTCTAATATGGTTTGATACACAACGAAAAGCAATTAAATCAATGTAGAAACTCATTTAACGAAATAGTTTTGTTGTAAGCCCATTTCGTCCAAAATCTCGTTGGACTCGAAAATTTTGGGGTGTAAGTACTTTGGGTCCAAATTTTTAATTTTTTTATTTTAGTCTAATGTGGTTTGAAACTCAACCAAAAGCAATAAAATCAATGTAAAAACTCATTTATCGAAATAGTTTTGTTGTAAGCCCATTCCGTCCAAAATCTACTTGGACTCGAAAATTTTGGGGTGGTAAGTACTTGGGCTCCAAATTTTTAATATTTTAACGAAATTTAACGAAAAACAATAAAATCAATGTAAATCTCATTCAACGAAATAGTTTTGTTGTAAGCCCATTTCGTCCAAAATCTCCTTGGACTCGAAAATTTTAGGGTGTAAGTACTTGGGGTCCAGAATTTTAATTTTTTGTCTAATATGGTTTGATACACAAACAAAAACTATAAAATTAATGTTAAAACTCATTTAACGAAATAGTTTTGTTGTAAGCACATTTCGTCCAAAATCTCCTTGAACTCGAAAATTTTGGGGTGTAAGTACTTTGAGTCCATATTTTTAAATTTTTTTTTTGTCTAATATGGTTTGATACACAACAAAAAGCAATAAAATCAATGTAAAAACTCATTTAACGAAATAGTTTTGTTGTAAGCCCATTCCGTCCAAAATCTCCTTGGACTCGAAAATTTTGGGGTGGTAAGTACTTGGGCTCCAAATTTTTAATATTTTTATTTTTGTCTAATATGGTTTGATACACAACCAAAAACAGTAAAATCAATGTAAAAACTCATTTAACGAAATAGTTTTGTTGTAAGCCAATTTCGTCCAAAATCTCGTTGGACTCGAAAATTTTGGGGTGTAAGTACTTTGGGTCCAAATTTTTAATTTTTTTATTTTTGTCTAATATGGTTAATACACAACAAAAAGCAATAAAATCAATTTAAAAACTCATTTAACGAAATAGTTTTGTTGTAAGCCCATTTCGTCCAAAATCTCCTTGGACTCGAAAATTTTGGGGTGTAAGTACTTGGGGTCCAAATTTATAATATTTTTATTTTTGTCTAATATGGTTTGATACACAACAAAAAACAATAAAATCAATGTAAAAACTCATTTAACGAAATAGTTTTGTTGTAAGCCCATTTCGTCCAAAATCTCCTTGGACTCGAAAATTTTGGGGTGTTAGTACTTGGGGTCCAAATTATTAATTTTTTTATTTGTGTCTTATATGGTTTGATACACAACCAAAAGCAATAAAATCAATGTAAAAACTCATTTAACGAAATAGTTTTGTTGTTACCTATTTCGTTCAAAATCTCGTTCGACTCGAAAATTTTGGGGTGTGTGTACTTGGGGTCCAAATTTTTAATTTTTTTATTTTTGTTTAATATGGTTTGATACACAATAAAAAGCAATAAAATCAATGTAAAAACTCATTTAACGAAATAGTTTTGTTGTAAGCCCATTTCGTCCAAAATCTCCTTGGAGTCAAAAATTTTTGGATGTAAGTACTTGGGGTCCAAATTTTTAATTTTTTATTTTAGTCTAATGTGGTTTGATACACAACCAAAAGCAATAGAATCAATATTAAAACTCATTTGACGAAATAGTTTCGTTGTAAGCCCATTTCGTCCAAAATCTCCCTGGACTCGAAAATTTTGGGGTTTAAGTACTTGAGGTCCAAATTATTATTTTTTTTATTTTTGTCTAATATGGTTTGATACACAACCAAAAGCAATAAAATCAATGTAAAGACTTATTTAACGAAATAGTTTTGTTGTAAGCCCATTTCGTCCAAAATCTCCTTGGACTCGAAAATTTTGGGGTGTAAGTACTTGGGGTCCAAATTATTAATTTTTTTATTTTTATCTAATATGGTTTGATACACAACCAAAAGCAATAAAATCAATGTAAAAACTCATTTAACGAAATAGTTTTGTTGTAAGCCCATTTCGTCCAAAATCTCCTTGGACTCGAAAATTTTAGGGTGTAACTACTATGGTTCCAAATTTTTAATTTTTTTATTTTTGTCTAATATGGTTTGATACACAACCAAAAACAATAAAATCAATGTAAAAACTCATTTAACGAAATAGTTTTGTTTTAAGCCCATTTTGTCCAAAATCTACTTAGACTCGAAAATTTTGGAGTGTAAGTACTTGGGGTCCAAATTTTTAATTTTTTTATTTTTGTCTTATATGGTTTGATACACAACAAAAAGCAATAAAATCAATGTAAAAACTCATTTAACGAAATAGTTTTGTTGTAAGCCCATTTCGTCCAAAATCTCCTTGGACTCGAAAATTTTGGGGTGTAACTACTAGGGTTCCAAATTTAAAATTTTTTTATTTTTGTCTAATATGGTTTGATACACAACCAAAAACAATAAAATGAATTTAAAAACTCATTTAAGTTTTGTTTTAAGCCCATTTTGTCCAAAATCTACTTAGATTCGAAAATTTTGGAGTGTAAGTACTTGGGACCCAAATTTTTAATTTTTTTATTTTTGTCTAATATGGTTTGATACACAACAAAAAGCAATAAAATCAATGTAAAAACTCATTTAACGAAATAGTTTTGTTGTAAGCCCATTTCGTCCAAAATCTCCTTGGACTCGAAAATTTTGGGGTGGTAAGTACTTGGGGTAAAAATTATTAATTTTTTTATTTGTGTCTTATATGGTTTGATAATCAACCAAAAGCAATAAAATCAATGTAAAAACTCATTTAACGAAATAGTTTTGTTGTAGCCCATTTCGTTCAAAATCTCCTTGGACTCGAAAATTTTGGGGTGTAAGTACTTGAGGTCCAAATTATTAATTTTTTTATTTTTGTCTTATATGGTTTGATACACAACCAAAAGCAATAAAATCAATGTAAAGACTCATTTAACGAAATAGTTTTGTTGTAAGCCCATTTCGTCCAAAATCTCCTTGGACTCGAAAATTTTGGGGTGTAAGTACTTGGGGTCCAAATTATTAATTTTTTTATTTTTGTCTAATATGGTTTGATACACAACCAAAAACAATAAAATCAATGTAAAAACTCATTTAACGAAATAGTTTTGTTGTAAGCCCATTTCGTCCAAAATCTCCTTGGACTCGAAAATTTTGGGGTGTAACTACTAGGGTTCCAAATTTAAAATTTTTTTATTTTTGTCTAATATGGTTTGATACACAACTAAAAACAATAAAATCAATGTAAAAACTCATTTAACGAAATAGTTTTGTTTTAAGCCCATTTTGTCCAAAATCTACTTAGACTCGAAAATTTTGGGGTGTAAGTACTTGGGGTCCAAATTTTTAATTTTTTTATTTTTGTCTAATATGGTTTGATACACAACAAAAAGCAATAAAATCAATGTAAAAACTCATTTAACGAAATAATTTTGTTGTAAGCTCATTTCGTCCAAGTTCTCCTTGGACTCGAACATTTTTGGGTGTAAGTACTTGGGGTCCAAATTATAATTTTTTAATTTTTGTCTAATGTGGTTTGATACACAACCAAAAGCAATAAAATCAATGTTAAAACTCATTTAACGAAATAGTTTTGTTTTAAGCCCATTTCGTCCAAAATCTCCTTGGACTCAAAAATTTCGGGGTGTAAGTACTTGGGGCCCAAATTTTAAATTTTTATATTTTTGTCTAATATGGTTTGATACACAACCAAAAGCAATAAAATCGATGTAGAAACTCATTTAACGAAATAGTTTTGTTGTAAGCCCATTTCGTCCAAAATCTCCTTGGACTCGAAAATTTTGAGGTGTAAGTACTTGGGGTATAAATTTTAAATTTTTTTATTTTTGTCTAATATGGTTTTATACACAACCAAAAACAATAAAATCAATGTAAAAACTCATTTAACGAAATAGTTTTGTTGTAAGCCCATTTCGTCCAAAATCTCCTTGGACTCGAATATTTTGGGGTGTAACTACTAGGGTTCCAAATTTAAAATTTTTTTATTTTTGTCTAATATGGTTTGATACACAACAAAAAGCAATAAAATCAATGTAAAAACTCATTTAACGAAATAGTTTTGTTGTAAGACCATTTCGACCAAAATCTCCTTGGACTCGAAAATTTTGGGGTGTAAGTACTTGGGGTCCAAATTTTTAAATTTTTTAGTTTTGTCTTATATGGTTTGATACACAACAAAAAGCACTCATTTAACGACATAGTTTTGTTGTAAGCCCATTTCGTCCAAAATCTCCTTGGACTCGAAAATTTTGGGGTGTAAGTACTTGGGGTCCAAATTTTTAATATTTTTTTTTGTCTTATATGGTTTGATACACAACCAAAAACAATAAAATCAATATAAAAACTCATTTAACGAAATACTTTTGGTATAAGCCCATTTCGTCCAAAATCTCCTTGGACTCGAAAATTTTGGGGTGTAAGTACTTGGGCTCTAAATTTCTAATTTTTTTATTTTTGTCTAATATGGTTTGATACACAACGAAAAGCAATAAAATAAATGTAAAAACTCATTTAACGAAATAGTTTTGTTGTTAACCCATTTCGTCCAAAATCTCATTGGAATCGAAAATTTTGGGGTGTAAGTACTTGGGGTCCAAATTTTTAATTTTTTTATTTTTGTCTAATATGGTTTGATACACAACCAAAAACAATAAAATCAATGTAAAAACTCATTTAACGAAATAGTTTTGTTGCAATCCCATTTCGTCCAAAATCTCCTTAAATTCGAAAGTTTTGGGGTGTTAGTTCTTAGGGTCCAAATTTTTAGTTGTTTCATTTTTGTCTTATATGGTTTGATACACAACAAAAACCAATAAAATCAATGTAAAAACTCATTTAACGAAATAGTTTTGTTGCAATCCCCTTTCGTCCAAAATCTCCTTAAATTCGAAAGTTTTGGGGTGTTAGTTCTTAGGGTCCAAATTTTTAGTTGTTTCATTTTTGTCGTATATGGTTTGATACACAACAAAAAGCAATAAAATCAATGTTAAAACTCTTTTAACGAATCAGTTTTGTTGTAAGCCCATTTCGTCCAAAATCTCCTTGAACTCGAAAATTTTGGGGTGTAAGTACTTGGGATCCAAATTTTTCATTTTTTTATTTTTGTCTAATATGGTTTGATACACAACAAAAAGAAATAAAATCAATGTAAAAACTCATTTAACGAAATAGTTTTGTTTTAAGCCCATTTCGTCCAAAATCTCCTTTGACTCGGAAATTTTGGGGTTTAAGTACTTGGGGTCTAAATTTTAAATTTTTTTATTTCTGTTTAATATGGTGTGATACACAACCAAATGCAATAAAATCAATTTAAAACTCATTTAACGAAATAGTTTTGTTGTAAGCTCATTTCGTCTAAAATCTCCTTGGACTCGAAAATTTTGGGGTGTAAGTACTTGGGGTCCAAATTTTAAATTTTTTTATTTCTGTTTAATATGGTGTGATACACAACCAAATGCAATAAAATCAATGTAAAAACTCATTTAACGAAATAGTTTTGTTGTAAACCCATTTCGTCCAAAATCTCCTTGGACTTGAAAATTTTGGGGTGTACTTGGGAGTACTTGGGGTCCAAATTTTTAATTTTTTTATTTTTATCTAATATGGTTTGATACACAACCAAAAACAACAAAATCAATGTAAAAACTCATTTAACGAAATAGTTTTGTTGTAAGCCCATTTCGTCCAAAATCTCCTTGGACTCGAAAATTTTGGGGTGTAAGTACTTGGGATCCATATTTTTAATTTTTTTATTTTTGTCTAATATGGTTTGATACACAACAAAAAGAAATAAAATCAATGTAAAAACTCATTTAACGAAATAGTTTTGTTGTAAGCCCATTTCGTCCAAAATCTCCTTGGACTCGAAAATTTTGGGGTGTTAGTACTTCGGGTACAAATTTTAAATTTTTTTATTTGTGTCTAATATGGTTTGTTACACAACCAAAAACAATAAAATCAATGTAAAATCTCACTTAACGAAATAGTTTTGTTGTAAGCCCATTTCGTCCAAAATCTCCTTGGACTCGAAAATTTTGGGGTGCAGTACTTGGGATCCAAATTTTTAATTTTTTTATTTTTGTCTGATATGGTTTGATACACAACTAAAAACAATAAAATCAATATAAAAACTCATTTAACGAAATACTTTTGGTATAAACCCATTTCGTCCAAAATCTCCTTGGACTCGAAAATTTTGGGGTGTAAGTACTTGGGGTCCAAATTTTTAAATCTTTTATTTTTGTCTAATATGGTTTGATACACAACAAAAAGCAATAAAATAAATGTAAAAACTCATTTAACGAAATAGTTTTGTTGTTAACCCATTTCGTCCAAAATCTCATTGGACTCGAAAATTTTGGGGTGTAACTACTATGGTTCCAAATTTTTAATTTTTTTTATTTTTGTCTAATATGGTTTGATACACAACCAAAATCAATAAAATCAATGTAAAAACTCATTTAACGAAATAGTTTGGTTGCAATCCCATTTCGTCCAAAATCTCCTTAAATTCGAAAATTTTGGGGTGTTAGTACTTAGTGTCCAAATTTTTAGTTGTTTCATTTTTGTCTTATATGGTTTGATACACAACAAAAAGCAATAAAATCAATGTAAAAACTCATTTAACGAAATAGTTTTGTTGTGAGCCCATTTCGTCCAAAATCTCCTTGGACTCGAAAATTTTGGGGTGTAAGTACTTGGGATCCAAGTTTTTTTTTATTTTTGTCTAATATGGTTTGATACACAACCAAAAACAATAAAATCAATGTAAAAACTCATTTAACGAAATAGTTTTGTTGTAAGCCCATTTCATCCGAAATCTCTTTGTACTCGAAAATTTTGGGGTGTAAGTACTTGGGGTCCAAATTTTTAAGTTTTTTATTTTTGTCTAATATGGTTTGATACACAACAAAAAGCAATAAAATCAATGTAAAAACTCATTTAACGAAATAGTTTTGTTGTAAGCCCATTTCGTCCAAAATCTCCTTGGAGTCAAAAATTTTTGGATGTAAGTACTTATGGTCCAAATTTTTAATTTTTTATTTTAGTCTAATGTGGTTTGATACACAACCAAAAGCAATAGAATCAATATTAAAACTCATTTAACGAAATAGTTTCGTTGTAAGCCCATTTCGTCCAAAATCTCCTTGGCCTCGAAAATTTTGGGGTTTAAGTACTTGAGGTCCAAATTATTAATTTTTTTTATTTTTGTCTAATATGGTTTGATACACAACCAAAAGCAATAAAATCAATGTAAAGACTTATTTAACGAAATAGTTTTGTTGTAAGCCCATTTCGTCCAAAATCTCCTTGGACTCGAAAATTTTAGGGTGTAAGTACTTGGGGTCCAAATTATTAATTTTTTTATTTTTGTCTAATATGGTTTGATACACAACCAAAAGCAATAAAATCAATGTAAAAACTCATTTAACGAAATAGTTTTGTTGTAAGCCCATTTCGTCCAAAATCTCCTTGGACTCGAAAATTTTGGGATGTAACTACTAGGGTTCCAAATTTTTAATTTTTCTATTTTTGTCTAATATGGTTTGATACACAACCAAAAACAATAAAATTAATGTAAAAACTCATTTAACGAAATAGTTTTGTTTTAAGCCCATTTTGTCCAAAATCTACTTAGACTCGAAAATTTTGGAGTGTAAGTACTTGGGGTCCAAATTTTTAATTTTTTTATTTTTGTCTTATATGGTTTGATACACAACAAAAAGCAATAAAATCAATGTAAAAATTCATTTAACGAAATAGTTTTGTTGTAAGCCCATTTCGTCCAAAATCTCCTTGGACTCGAACATTTTGGGGTGTAAGTACTTGGGGTCCAAATTATAATTTTTTTAATTTTTGTCTAATGTGGTTTGATACACAACCAAAAGCAATAAAATCAATATAAAAACTCATTTAACGAAATAGTTTTGTTGTAAGCCCATTTCGTCCAAATTGGACTCGAAAATTTTGAGGTGTAAGTACTTGGGGCCCAAATTTTAAATTTTTTTATTTTTGTCTAATATGGTTTGATACACAACCAAAAGCAATAAAATCAATATAAAAACTCATTTAACGAAATAGTTTTGTTGTAAGCCCATTTCGTCCAAATTGGACTCGAAAATTTTGAGGTGTAAGTACTTGGGGCCCAAATTTTAAATTTTTTTATTTTTGTCTAATATGGTTTGATACACAACCAAAAGCAATAAAATCAATGTAGAAACTCATTTAACGAAATAGTTTTGTTGTAAGCCCATTTCGTCCAAAATCTCCTTGGACTCGAAAATTTTGGGGTGTAACTACTAGGGTTCCAAATTTAAATTTTTTTTATTTTTGTCTAATATTGTTTGATACACAACCAAAAACAATAAAATCAATTTAAAAACTCATTTAATGAAATAGTTTTGTTTTAAGCCCATTTTTTCCAAAATCTACTTAGATTCGAAAATTTTGGAGTGTAAGTACTTGGGATCCAAATTTTTAATTTTTTTATTTTTGTCTAATATGGTTTGATACACAACAAAAAGCAATAAAATCAATGTAAAAACTCATTTACCGAAATAGTTTTGTTGTAAGCCCATTTCGTCCAAAATCTCCTTGGACTCGAAAATTTTGGGGTGGTAAGTACTTGGGGTCCAAATTATTAATTTTTTTATTTGTGTCTTATATGGTTTGATACACAACCAAAAGCAATAAAATCAATGTAAAAACTCATTTAACGAAATAGTTTTGTTGTAAGCCAATTTCATTCAAAATCTCCTTGGACTCGAAAATTTTGGGGTGTAAGTACTTGAGGTCCAAATTATTAATTTTTTTATTTTTGTCTTATATGGTTTGATACACAACCAAAAGCAATAAAATCAATGTAAAAACTCATTTAACGAAATAGTTTTGTTGTAAGCCCATTTCGTCCAAAATCTCCTTGGACTCGAAAATTTTGGGGTGTAACTACTAGGGTTCCAAATTTAAAATTTTTTTATTTTTGTCTAATATGGTTTGATACACAACCAAAAACAATAAAATCAATGTAAAAACTCATTTAACGAAATAGTTTTGTTTTAAGCCCATTTCGTCCAAAATCTCCTTGGACTCAAAAATTTTGGGGTGTAAGTACTTGGGGCCCAAATTTTAAATTTTTTTATTTTTGTCTAATATGGTTTGATACACAACCAAAAGCAATAAAATCAATGTAGAAACTCATTTAACGAAATAGTTTTGTTGTAAGCCCATTTCGTCCAAAATCTCCTTGGACTCGAAAATTTTGAGGTGTAAGTACTTGGGGTATAAATTTTTAATTTTTTTATTTTTGTCTAATATGGTTTTATACACAACCAAAAACAATAAAATCAATGTAAAAACTCATTTAACGAAATAGTTTTGTTGTAAGCCCATTTCGTCCAAAATCTCCTTGGACTCGAATATTTTGGGGTGTAAGTACTTGGGGTCCAAATTTTTAATTTTTTTATTTTTGTCTAATATGGTTTGATACACAACCAAAAACAATAAAATCAATGTAAAAACTCATTTAACGAAATAGTTTTGTTGTAAGCCCATTTCGTCCAAAATCTCCTTAAATTCAAAAGTTTTGGGGTGTTAGTTCTTAGGGTCCAAATTTTTAGTTGTTTCATTTTTGTCTTATATGGTTTGATACACAACAAAAAGCAATAAAATCAATGTAAAAACTCATTTAACGAAATAGTTTTGTTGTGAGCTTATTTCGTCCAAAATCTCCTTGGACTCGAAAATTTTGGGGTGTAAGTACTTGGGGTCCAAGTTTTTTTTTATTTTAGTCTAATATGGTTTGATACACAACAAAAAGCAATAAAATCAATGTTAAAACTCTTTTAACGAATTAGTTTTGTTGTAAGCCCATTTCGTCCAAAATCTCCTTGAACTCGAAAATTTTGGGGTGTAAGTACTTGGGATCCAAATTTTTCATTTTTTTATTTTTGTCTAATATGGTTTGATACACAACAAAAAGAAATAAAATCAATGTAAAAACTCATTTAACGAAATAGTTTTGTTTTAAGCCCATTTCGTCCAAAATCTCCTTGGACTCGGAAATTTTGGGGTTTAAGTACTTGGGGTCCAAATTTAAAATTTTTTTATTTCTGTTTAATATGGTGTAATACACAACCAAATGCAATAAAATCAATTTAAAAACTCATTTAACGAAATAGTTTTGTTGTAAGCCCATTTTGTCTAAAATCTCCTTGGACTCGAAAATTTTGGGGTGTAAGTACTTGGAGTCCAAATTTTTAATTTTTTTATTTTTGTCTAATATGGTTTGATACACAACAAAAAGCTATAAAATCAATGTAAAAACTCATTTAACGAAATAGTTTTGTTGTAAGCCCATTTCGTCCAAAATCTCCTTGGACTTGAAAATTTTGGGGTGTAAGTACTTGGGGTCCAAATTTTTAATTTTTTTATTTTTGTCTAATATGGAAAAGCAATTAAATCAATGTAGAAACTCATTTAACGAAATAGTTTTGTTGTAAGCCCATTTCGTCCAAAAATCTCCTTAAACTCGAAAATTTTAGGGTGTAAGTACTTGGGGTCCAAATTTTTAATTTTTTATTTTTGTCTAATATGGTTTGATACACAAACAAAAACAATAAAATCAATGTAAAAACTCATTTAACGAAATAGTTTTGTTTTAAGCCCATTTCGTCCAAAATCTCCTTGGACTCAAAAATTTTGGGGTGAAAGTACTTTGGGTCCAAATTTTAAATTTTTTTATTTTAGTCTAATGTGGTTTGAAACTCAACCAAAAGCAATAAAATCAATGTAAAAACTCATTTATCGAAATAGTTTTGTTGTAAGCCCATTCCGTCCAAAATCTACTTGGACTCGAAAATTTTGGGGTGTAAGTACTTGGGCTCCAAATTTTTAATATTTTAACGAAATTAAACGAAAAACAATAAAATCAATGTAAATCTCATTTAACGAAATAGTTTTGTTGTAAGCCCATTTCGTCCAAAATCTCCTTGGACTCGAAAATTTTAGGGTGTAAGTACTTGGGGTCCAGATTTTTAATTTTTTGTCTAATATGGTTTGATACACAAACAAAAACTATAAAATTAATGTAAAAACTCATTTAACGAAATAGTTTTGTTGTAAGCACATTTCGTCCAAAATCTCCTTGGACTCGAAAATTTTGGGGTGTAAGTACTTTGGGTCCATATTTTTAAATTTTTTTTTTGTCTAATATGGTTTGATACACAACAAAGAGCAATAAAATCAATGTCAAAACTCATTTAACGAAATAGTTTTGTTGTAAGCCCATTCCGTCCAAAATCTACTTGGACTCGAAAATTTTGGGGTGTAAGTACTTGGGCTCCAAATTTTTAATATTTTTATTTTTGTCTAATATGGTTTGATACACAACCAAAAACAATAAAATCAATGTAAAAACTCATTTAACGAAATAGTTTTGTTGTAAGCCAATTTCGTCCAAAATCTCGTTGGACTCGAAAATTTTGGGGTGTAAGTACTTGGGATCCAAATTTTTAATATTTTTATTTTTGTCTAATATGGTTTGATACACAACCAAAAACAATAAAATCAATGTAAAAACTCATTTAACGAAATAGTTTTGTTGTAAGCCAATTTCGTCCAAAATCTCGTTGGACTCGAAAATTTTGGGGTGTAAGTACTTGGGGTCCAAATTTTTAATTTTTTTATTTTTGTTTAATATGGTTTGATACACAATAAAAAGCAATAAAATCAATGTAAAAACTCATTTAACGAAATAGTTTTGTTGTAAGCCCATTTCGTCCAAAATCTCCTTGGAGTCAAAAATTTTTGGATGTAAGTACTTATGGTCCAAATTTTTAATTTTTTATTTTAGTCTAATGTGGTTTGATACACAACCAAAAGCAATAGAATCAATATTAAAACTCATTTAACGAAATAGTTTCGTTGTAAGCCCATTTCGTCCAAAATCTCCTTGGACTCGAAAATTTTGGGGTTTAAGTACTTGAGGTCCAAATTATTAATTTTTTAATTTTTGTCTAATATGGTTTGATACACAACCAAAAGCAATAAAATCAATGGAAAGACTTATTTAACGAAATAGTTTTGTTGTAAGCCCATTTCGTCCAAAATCTCCTTGGACTCGAAAATTTTGGGGTGTAAGTACTTGGGGTCCAAATTATTAATTTTTTTATTTTTGTCTAATATGGTTTGATACACAACCAAAAGCAATAAAATCAATGTAAAAACTCATTTAACGAAATAGTTTTGTTGTAAGCCCATTTCGTCCAAAATCTCCTTGGACTCGAACATTTTGGGGTGTAAGTACTTGGGGTCCAAATTATAATTTTTTTAATTTTTGTCTAATGTGGTTTGATACACAACCAAAAGCAATAAAATCAATATAAAAACTCATTTAACGAAATAGTTTTGTTGTAAGCCCATTTCGTCCAAATTGGACTCGAAAATTTTGAGGTGTAAGTACTTGGGGCCCAAATTTTAAATTTTTTTATTTTTGTTTAATATGGTTTGATACACAACCAAAAGCAATAAAATCAATGTAGAAACTCATTTAACGAAATAGTTTTGTTGTAAGCCCATTTCGTCCAAAATCTCCTTGGACTCGAAAATTTTGGGGTGTAACTACTAGGGTTCCAAATTTAAAATTTTTTTATTTTTGTCTAATATGGTTTGATACACAACCAAAAACAATAAAATCAATTTAAAAACTCATTTAATGAAATAGTTTTGTTTTAAGCCCATTTTGTCCAAAATCTACTTAGATTCGAAAATTTTGGAGTGTAAGTACTTGGGATCCAAATTTTTAATTTTTTTATTTTTGTCTAATATGGTTTGATACACAACAAAAAGCAATAAAATCAATGTAAAAACTCATTTAACGAAATAGTTTTGTTGTAAGCCCATTTCGTCCAAAATCTCCTTGGACTCGAAAATTTTGGGGTGGTAAGTACTTGGGGTCCAAATTATTAATTTTTTTATTTGTGTCTTATATGGTTTGATACACAACCAAAAGCAATAAAATCAATGTAAAAACTCATTTAACGAAATAGTTTTGTTGTAAGCCAATTTCATTCAAAATCTCCTTGGACTCGAAAATTTTGGGGTGTAAGTACTTGAGGTCCAAATTATTAATTTTTTTATTTTTGTCTTATATGGTTTGATACACAACCAAAAGCAATAAAATCAATGTAAAAACTCATTTAACGAAATAGTTTTGTTGTAAGCCCATTTCGTCCAAAATCTCCTTGGACTCGAAAATTTTGGGGTGTAACTACTAGGGTTCCAAATTTAAAATTTTTTTATTTTTGTCTAATATGGTTTGATACACAACCAAAAACAATAAAATCAATGTAAAAACTCATTTAACGAAATAGTTTTGTTTTAAGCCCATTTTGTCCAAAATCTACTTAGACTCGAAAATTTTGGGGTGTAAGTACTTGGGGTCCAAATTTTTAATTTTTTTATTTTTGTCTAATATAGTTTGATACACAACAAAAAGCAATAAAATCAATGTAAAAACTCATTTAACGAAATAGTTTTGTTGTAAGCCCATTTCGTCCAAGTTCTCCTTGGACTCGAACATTTTGGGGTGTAAGTACTTGGGGTCCAAATTATAATTTTTTTAATTTTTGTCTAATGTGGTTTGATACACAACCAAAAGCAATAAAATCAATATAAAAACTCATTTAACGAAATAGTTTTGTTGTAAGCCCATTTCGTCCAAATTGGACTCGAAAATTTTGAGGTGTAAGTACTTGGGGCCCAAATTTTAAATTTTTTTATTTTTGTCTAATATGGTTTGATACACAACCAAAAGCAATAAAATCAATATAAAAACTCATTTAACGAAATAGTTTTGTTGTAAGCCCATTTCGTCCAAATTGGACTCGAAAATTTTGAGGTGTAAGTACTTGGGGCCCAAATTTTAAATTTTTTTATTTTTGTCTAATATGGTTTGATACACAACCAAAAGCAATAAAATCAATGTAGAAACTCATTTAACGAAATAGTTTTGTTGTAAGCCCATTTCGTCCAAAATCTCCTTGGACTCGAAAATTTTGGGGTGTAACTACTAGGGTTCCAAATTTAAAATTTTTTTATTTTTGTCTAATATGGTTTGATACACAACCAAAAACAATAAAATCAATTTAAAAACTCATTTAATGAAATAGTTTTGTTTTAAGCCCATTTTTTCCAAAATCTACTTAGATTCGAAAATTTTGGAGTGTAAGTACTTGGGATCCAAATTTTTAATTTTTTTATTTTTGTCTAATATGGTTTGATACACAACAAAAAGCAATAAAATCAATGTAAAAACTCATTTAACGAAATAGTTTTGTTGTAAGCCCATTTCGTCCAAAATCTCCTTGGACTCGAAAATTTTGGGGTGGTAAGTACTTGGGGTCCAAATTATTAATTTTTTTATTTGTGTCTTATATGGTTTGATACACAACCAAAAGCAATAAAATCAATGTAAAAACTCATTTAACGAAATAGTTTTGTTGTAAGCCAATTTCATTCAAAATCTCCTTGGACTCGAAAATTTTGGGGTGTAAGTACTTGAGGTCCAAATTATTAATTTTTTTATTTTTGTCTTATATGGTTTGATACACAACCAAAAGCAATAAAATCAATGTAAAAACTCATTTAACGAAATAGTTTTGTTGTAAGCCCATTTCGTCCAAAATCTCCTTGGACTCGAAAATTTTTGGGTGTAACTACTAGGGTTCCAAATTTAAAATTTTTTTATTTTTGTCTAATATGGTTTGATACACAACCAAAAACAATAAAATCAATGTAAAAACTCATTTAACGAAATAGTTTTGTTTTAAGCCCATTTCGTCCAAAATCTCCTTGGACTCAAAAATTTTGGGGTGTAAGTACTTGGGGCCCAAATTTTAAATTTTTTTATTTTTGTCTAATATGGTTTGATACACAACCAAAAGCAATAAAATCAATGTAGAAACTCATTTAACGAAATAGTTTTGTTGTAAGCCCATTTCGTCCAAAATCTCCTTGGACTCGAAAATTTTGAGGTGTAAGTACTTGGGGTATAAATTTTTAATTTTTTTATTTTTGTCTAATATGGTTTTATACACAACCAAAAACAATAAAATCAATGTAAAAACTCATTTAACGAAATAGTTTTGTTGTAAGCCCATTTCGTCCAAAATCTCCTTGGACTCGAATATTTTGGGGTGTAAGTACTTGGGGTCCAAATTTTTAATTTTTTTATTTTTGTCTAATATGGTTTGATACACAACCAAAAACAATAAAATCAATGTAAAAACTCATTTAACGAAATAGTTTTGTTGTAAGCCCATTTCGTCCAAAATCTCCTTAAATTCAAAAGTTTTGGGGTGTTAGTTCTTAGGGTCCAAATTTTTAGTTGTTTCATTTTTGTCTTATATGGTTTGATACACAACAAAAAGCAATAAAATCAATGTAAAAACTCATTTAACGAAATAGTTTTGTTGTGAGCTTATTTCGTCCAAAATCTCCTTGGACTCGAAAATTTTGGGGTGTAAGTACTTGGGGTCCAAGTTTTTTTTTATTTTAGTCTAATATGGTTTGATACACAACAAAAAGCAATAAAATCAATGTTAAAACTCTTTTAACGAATTAGTTTTGTTGTAAGCCCATTTCGTCCAAAATCTCCTTGAACTCGAAAATTTTGGGGTGTAAGTACTTGGGATCCAAATTTTTCATTTTTTTATTTTTGTCTAATATGGTTTGATACACAACAAAAAGAAATAAAATCAATGTAAAAACTCATTTAACGAAATAGTTTTGTTTTAAGCCCATTTCGTCCAAAATCTCCTTGGACTCGGAAATTTTGGGGTTTAAGTACTTGGGGTCCAAATTTAAAATTTTTTTATTTCTGTTTAATATGGTGTAATACACAACCAAATGCAATAAAATCAATTTAAAAACTCATTTAACGAAATAGTTTTGTTGTAAGCCCATTTTGTCTAAAATCTCCTTGGACTCGAAAATTTTGGGGTGTAAGTACTTGGAGTCCAAATTTTTAATTTTTTTATTTTTGTCTAATATGGTTTGATACACAACAAAAAGCTATAAAATCAATGTAAAAACTCATTTAACGAAATAGTTTTGTTGTAAGCCCATTTCGTCCAAAATCTCCTTGGACTTGAAAATTTTGGGGTGTAAGTACTTGGGGTCCAAATTTTTAATTTTTTTATTTTTGTCTAATATGGAAAAGCAATTAAATCAATGTAGAAACTCATTTAACGAAATAGTTTTGTTGTAAGCCCATTTCGTCCAAAAATCTCCTTAAACTCGAAAATTTTAGGGTGTAAGTACTTGGGGTCCAAATTTTTAATTTTTTATTTTTGTCTAATATGGTTTGATACACAAACAAAAACAATAAAATCAATGTAAAAACTCATTTAACGAAATAGTTTTGTTTTAAGCCCATTTCGTCCAAAATCTCCTTGGACTCAAAAATTTTGGGGTGAAAGTACTTTGGGTCCAAATTTTAAATTTTTTTATTTTAGTCTAATGTGGTTTGAAACTCAACCAAAAGCAATAAAATCAATGTAAAAACTCATTTATCGAAATAGTTTTGTTGTAAGCCCATTCCGTCCAAAATCTACTTGGACTCGAAAATTTTGGGGTGTAAGTACTTGGGCTCCAAATTTTTAATATTTTAACGAAATTTAACGAAAAACAATAAAATCAATGTAAATCTCATTTAACGAAATAGTTTTGTTGTAAGCCCATTTCGTCCAAAATCTCCTTGCACTCGAAAATTTTAGGGTGTAAGTACTTGGGGTCCAGATTTTTAATTTTTTGTCTAATATGGTTTGATACACAAACAAAAACTATAAAATTAATGTAAAAACTCATTTAACGAAATAGTTTTGTTGTAAGCACATTTCGTCCAAAATCTCCTTGGACTCGAAAATTTTGGGGTGTAAGTACTTTGGGTCCATATTTTTAAATTTTTTTTTTGTCTAATATGGTTTGATACACAACAAAGAGCAATAAAATCAATGTCAAAACTCATTTAACGAAATAGTTTTGTTGTAAGCCCATTCCGTCCAAAATCTACTTGGACTCGAAAATTTTGGGGTGTAAGTACTTGGGCTCCAAATTTTTAATATTTTTATTTTTGTCTAATATGGTTTGATACACAACCAAAAACAATAAAATCAATGTAAAAACTCATTTAACGAAATAGTTTTGTTGTAAGTTTTGTTGTTGAAAATTTTGGGGTGTAAGTACTTTGGGTCCAAATTTTTAATTTTTTTATTTTTGTCTAATATGGTTAATACACAACAAAAAGCAATAAAATCAATTTAAAAACTCATTTAACGAAATAGTTTTGTTGTAAGCCCATTTCGTCCAAAATCTCCTTGGACTCGAAAATTTTGGGGTGTAAGTACTTGGGGTCCAAATTTTTAATTTTTTTATTTTTGTTTAATATGGTTTGATACACAATAAAAAGCAATAAAATCAATGTAAAAACTCATTTAACGAAATAGTTTTGTTGTAAGCCCATTTCGTCCAAAATCTCCTTGGAGTCAAAAATTTTTGGATGTAAGTACTTATGGTCCAAATTTTTAATTTTTTATTTTAGTCTAATGTGGTTTGATACACAACCAAAAGCAATAGAATCAATATTAAAACTCATTTAACGAAATAGTTTCGTTGTAAGCCCATTTCGTCCAAAATCTCCTTGGACTCGAAAATTTTGGGGTTTAAGTACTTGAGGTCCAAATTATTAATTTTTTAATTTTTGTCTAATATGGTTTGATACACAACCAAAAGCAATAAAATCAATGGAAAGACTTATTTAACGAAATAGTTTTGTTGTAAGCCCATTTCGTCCAAAATCTCCTTGGACTCGAAAATTTTGGGGTGTAAGTACTTGGGGTCCAAATTATTAATTTTTTTATTTTTGTCTAATATGGTTTGATACACAACCAAAAGCAATAAAATCAATGTAAAAACTCATTTAACGAAATAGTTTTGTTGTAAGCCCATTTCGTCCAAAATCTCCTTGGACTCGAACATTTTGGGGTGTAAGTACTTGGGGTCCAAATTATAATTTTTTTAATTTTTGTCTAATGTGGTTTGATACACAACCAAAAGCAATAAAATCAATATAAAAACTCATTTAACGAAATAGTTTTGTTGTAAGCCCATTTCGTCCAAATTGGACTCGAAAATTTTGAGGTGTAAGTACTTGGGGCCCAAATTTTAAATTTTTTTATTTTTGTTTAATATGGTTTGATACACAACCAAAAGCAATAAAATCAATGTAGAAACTCATTTAACGAAATAGTTTTGTTGTAAGCCCATTTCGTCCAAAATCTCCTTGGACTCGAAAATTTTGGGGTGTAACTACTAGGGTTCCAAATTTAAAATTTTTTTATTTTTGTCTAATATGGTTTGATACACAACCAAAAACAATAAAATCAATTTAAAAACTCATTTAATGAAATAGTTTTGTTTTAAGCCCATTTTGTCCAAAATCTACTTAGATTCGAAAATTTTGGAGTGTAAGTACTTGGGATCCAAATTTTTAATTTTTTTATTTTTGTCTAATATGGTTTGATACACAACAAAAAGCAATAAAATCAATGTAAAAACTCATTTAACGAAATAGTTTTGTTGTAAGCCCATTTCGTCCAAAATCTCCTTGGACTCGAAAATTTTGGGGTGGTAAGTACTTGGGGTCCAAATTATTAATTTTTTTATTTGTGTCTTATATGGTTTGATACACAACCAAAAGCAATAAAATCAATGTAAAAACTCATTTAACGAAATAGTTTTGTTGTAAGCCAATTTCATTCAAAATCTCCTTGGACTCGAAAATTTTGGGGTGTAAGTACTTGAGGTCCAAATTATTAATTTTTTTATTTTTGTCTAATATGGTTTGATACACAACCAAAAGCAATAAAATCAATGTAAAAACTCATTTAACGAAATAGTTTTGTTGTAAGCCCATTTCGTCCAAAATCTCCTTGGACTCGAAAATTTTGGGGTGTAACTACTAGGGTTCCAAATTTAAAATTTTTTTATTTTTGTCTAATATGGTTTGATACACAACCAAAAACAATAAAATCAATGTAAAAACTCATTTAACGAAATAGTTTTGTTTTAAGCCCATTTTGTCCAAAATCTACTTAGACTCGAAAATTTTGGGGTGTAAGTACTTGGGGTCCAAATTTTTAATTTTTTTATTTTTGTCTAATATAGTTTGATACACAACAAAAAGCAATAAAATCAATGTAAAAACTCATTTAACGAAATAGTTTTGTTGTAAGCCCATTTCGTCCAAGTTCTCCTTGGACTCGAACATTTTGGGGTGTAAGTACTTGGGGTCCAAATTATAATTTTTTTAATTTTTGTCTAATGTGGTTTGATACACAACCAAAAGCAATGTTAAAACTCATTTAACGAAATAGTTTTGTTGTAAGCCTCCTTGGACTCGAATATTTTGGGGTGTAAGTACTTGGGGTCCAAATTTTTAATTTTTTTATTTTTGTCTAATATGGTTTGATACACAACCAAAAACAATAAAATCAATGTAAAAACTCATTTAACGAAATAGTTTTGTTGCAATCCCATTTCGTCCAAAATCTCCTTAAATTCGAAAGTTTTGGGGTGTTAGTTCTTAGGGTCCAAATATTTAGTTGTTTCATTTTTGTCTTATATGGTTTGATACACAACAAAAAGCAATAAAATCAATGTAAAAACTCATTTAACGAAATAGTTTTGTTGTGAGCTTATTTCGTCCAAAATCTCCTTGGACTCGAAAATTTTGGGGTGTAAGTACTTGGGGTCCAAGTTTTTTTTTATTTTAGTCTAATATGGTTTGATACACAACAAAAAGCAATAAAATCAATGTTAAAACTCTATTAACGAATTAGTTTTGTTGTAAGCCCATTTCGTCCAAAATCTCCTTGAACTCGAAAGTTTTGGGGTGTAAGTACTTGGGATCCAAATTTTTCATTTTTTTATTTTTGTCTAATATGGTTTGATACACAACAAAAAGAAATAAAATCAATGTAAAAACTCATTTAACGAAATAGTTTTGTTTTAAGCCCATTTCGTCCAAAATCTCCTTGGACTCGGAAATTTTGGGGTTTAAGTACTTGGGGTCCAAATTTAAAATTTTTTTATTTTTGTTTAATATGGTGTAATACACAACCAAATGCAATAAAATCAATGTAAAAACTCATTTAACGAAATAGTTTTGTTGTAAGCCCATTTTGTCTAAAATCTCCTTGGACTCGAAAATTTTGGGGTGTAAGTACTTGGAGTCCAAATTTTTAATTTTTTTATTTTTGTCTAATATGGTTTGATACACAACAAAAAGCTATAAAATCAATGTAAAAACTCATTTAACGAAATAGTTTTGTTGTAAGCCCATTTCGTCCAAAATCTCCTTGGACTTGAAAATTTTGGGGTGTAAGTACTTGGGGTCCAAATTTTTAATTTTTTTATTTTTGTCTAATATGGAAAAGCAATAAAATCAATGTAGAATCTCATTTAACGAAATAGTTTTGTTGTAAGCCCATTTCGTCCAAAAATCTCCTTAAACTCGAAAATTTTAGGGTGTTAGTACTTGGGGTCCAAATTTTTAATTTTTTATTTTTGTCTAATATGGTTTGATACACAAACAAAAACAATAAAATCAATGTAAAAACTCATTTAACGAAATAGTTTTGTTGTAAGCCCATTTCGTCCAAAATCTCCTTGGACTCAAAAATTTTGGGGTGTAAGTACTTTGGGTCCAAATTTTTAATTTTTTTATTTTAGTCTAATGTGGTTTGAAACTCAACCAAAAGCAATAAAATCAATGTAAAAACTCATTTATCGAAATAGTTTTGTTGTAAGCCCATTCCGTCCAAAATCTACTTGGACTCGAAAATTTTGGGGTGTAAGTACTTGGGCTCCAAATTTTTAATATTTTAACGAAATTTAACGAAAAACAATAAAATCAATGTAAATCTCATTTAACGAAATAGTTTTGTTGTAAGCCCATTTCGTCCAAAATCTCCTTGGACTCGAAAATTTTAGGGTGTAAGTACTTGGGGTCCAGATTTTTAATTTTTTGTCTAATATGGTTTGATACACAAACAAAAACAATAAAATTAATGTAAAAACTCATTTAACGAAATAGTTTTGTTGTAAGCACATTTCGTCCAAAATCTCCTTGGACTCGAAAATTTTGTGGTGTAAGTACTTTGGGTCCATATTTTTAAATTTTTTTTTTGTCTAATATGGTTTGATACACAACAAAAAGCAATAAAATCAATGTAAAAACTCATTTAACGAAATAGTTTTGTTGTAAGCCCATTCCGTCCAAAATCTACTTGGACTCGAAAATTTTGGGGTGTAAGTACTTGGGCTCCAAATTTTTAATATTTTTATTTTTGTCTAATATGGTTTGATACACAACCAAAAACAATAAAATCAATGTAAAAACTCATTTAACGAAATAGTTTTGTTGTAAGCCAATTTCGTCCAAAATCTCGTTGGACTCGAAAATTTTGGGGTGTAAGTACTTTGAGTCCAAATTTTTAATTTTTTTATTTTTGTCTAATATGGTTAATACACAACAAAAAGCAATAAAATCAATTTAAAAACTCATTTAACGAAATAGTTTTGTTGTAAGCCCATTTCGTCCAAAATCTCCTTGGACTCGAAAATTTTGGGGTGTAAGTACTTGGGGTCTAAATTTATAATATTTTTATTTTTGTCTAATATGGTTTGATACACAACAAAAAACAATAAAATCAATGTAAAAACTCATTTAACGAAATAGTTTTGTTGTAAGCCCATTTCGTCCAAAATCTCCTTGGACTCGAAAATTTTGGGGTGTTAGTACTTGGGGTCCAAATTATTAATTTTTTTATTTGTGTCTTATATGGTTTGATACACAACCAAAAGCAATAAAATCAATGTAAAAACTCATTTAACGAAATAGTTTTGTTGTAACCTATTTCGTTCAAAATCTCCTTCGACTCGAAAATTTTGGGGTGTAAGTACTTGGGGTCCAAATTTTTAATTTTTTTATTTTTGTTTAATATGGTTTGATACACAACCAAAAGCAATAAAATCAATGTAAAAACTCATTTAACGAAATAGTTTTGTTGTAAGCCCATTTCGTCCAAAATCTCCTTGGAGTCAAAAATTTTTGGATGTAAGTACTTATGGTCCAAATTTTTAATTTTTTATTTTAGTCTAATGTGGTTTGATACACAACCAAAAGCAATAGAATCAATATTAAAACTCATTTAACGAAATAGTTTCGTTGTAAGCCCATTTCGTCTAAAATCTCCTTGGACTCGAAAATTTTGGGGTTTAAGTACTTGAGGTCCAAATTATTAATTTTTTTATTTTTGTCTAATATGGTTTGATACACAACCAAAAGCAATAAAATCAATGTAAAGACTTATTTAACGAAATAGTTTTGTTGTAAGCCCATTTCGTCCAAAATCTCCTTGGACTCGAAAATTTTGGGGTGTAAGTACTTGGGGTCCAAATTATTAATTTTTTTATTTTTGTCTAATATGGTTTGATACACAACCAAAAGCAATAAAATCAATGTAAAAACTCATTTAACGAAATAGTTTTGTTGTAAGCCCATTTCGTCCAAAATCTCCTTGGACTCGAAAATTTTGGGGTGTAACTACTAGGGTTCCAAATTTTTAATTTTTTTATTTTTGTCTAATATGGTTTGATACACAACCAAAAACAATAAAATCAATGTAAAAACTAATTAAACGAAATAGTTTTGTTTTTAGCCCATTTTGTCCAAAATCTACTTAGACTCGAAAATTTTGGAGTGTAAGTACTTGGGGTCCAAATTTTTAATTTTTTTATTTTTGTCTTATATGGTTTGATACACAACAAAAAGCAATAAAATCAATGTAAAAACTCATTTAACGAAATAGTTTTGTTGTAAGCCCATTTCGTCCAAAATCTCCTTGGACTCGAACATTTTGGGGTGTAAGTACTTGGGGTCCAAATTATAATTTTTTTAATTTTTGTCTAATGTGGTTTGATACACAACCAAAAGCAATAAAATCAATATAAAAACTCATTTAACGAAATAGTTTTGTTGTAAGCCCATTTCGTCCAAAATCTCCTTAAATTCGAAAATTTTGGGGTGTTAGTTCTTAGTGTCCAAATTTTTAGTTGTTTCATTTTTGTCTTATATAGTTTGATACACAACAAAAAGCAATAAAATCAATGTAAAAACTCATTTAACGAAATAGTTTTGTTGTGAGCCCATTTCGTCCAAAATCTCCTTGGACTCGAAAATTTTGGGGTGTAAGTACTTGGGGTCCAAGTTTTTTTTTATTTTTGTCTAATATGGTTTGATACACAACCAAAAACAATAAAATCAATGTAAAAACTCATTTAACGAAATAGTTTTGTTGTAAGCCCATTTCATTCAAAATCTCTTTGTACTCGAAAATTTTGGGGTGTAAGTACTTGGGGTCCAAATTTTTAATTTTTTTACTTTTGTCTAATTTGGTTTGATACACAACAAAAAGCAATAAAATCAATGTAAAAACTCATTTAACGAAATAGTTTTGTTGTAAGCCCATTTCGTCCAAAATCTCCTTGGACTCGAAAATTTTGGGGTGTAAGTACTTGGGGTCCAAATTTTTAATTTTTTTATTTGTGTCTTATATGGTTTGATACACAACGAAATGCAATAAAATCAATGTAAAAACTCATTTAACGAAATAGTTTTGTTGTAAGCCCATTTCGTTCAAAATCTCCTTGGACTCGAAAATTTTGGGGTGTAAGTGCTTGAGGTCCAAATTATTAATTTTTTTATTTTTGTCTTATATGGTTTGATACACAACCAAAAGCAATAAAATTAATGTAAAGACTCATTTAACGAAATAGTTTTGTTGTAAGCCCATTTCGTCCAAAATCTCCTTGGACTCGAAAATTTTGGGGTGTAAGTACTTGGGGTCCAAATTATTAATTTTTTTATTTTTGTCTAATATGGTTTGATACACAACCAAAAACAATAAAATCAATGTAAAAACTCATTTAACGAAATAGTTTTGTTGTAAGCCCATTTCGTCCAAAATCTCCTTGGACTCGAAAATTTTGGGGTGTAACTACTAGGGTTCCAAATTTAAAATTTTTTTATTTTTGTCTAATATGGTTTGATACACAACCAAAAACAATAAAATCAATGTAAAAACTCATTTAACGAAATAGTTTTGTTTTAAGCCCATTTTGTCCAAAATCTACTTAGACTCGAAAATTTTGGGGTGTAAGTACTTGGGGTCCAAATTTTTAATTTTTTTATTTTTGTCTAATATGGTTTGATACACAACAAAAAGCAATAAAATCAATGTAAAAACTCATTTAACGAAATAGTTTTGTTGTAAGCCCATTTCGTCCAAGTTCTCCTTGGACTCGAACATTTTGGGGTGTAAGTACTTGGGGTCCAAATTATAATTTTTTTAATTTTTGTCTAATGTGGTTTGATACACAACCAAAAGCAATAAAATCAATGTTAAAACTCATTTAACGAAATAGTTTTGTTTTAAGCCCATTTCGTCCAAAATCTCCTTGGACTCAAAAATTTTGGGGTGTAAGTACTTGGGGCCCAAAATTTTAAATTTTTTTATTTTTGTCTAATATGGTTTGATACACAACAAAAAGCAATAAAATCAATGTAAAAACTCATTTAACGAAATAGTTTTGTTGTAAGACCATTTCGTCCAAAATCTCCTTGGACTCGAAAATTTTGGGGGTGTAAGTACTTGGGGTCCAAATTTTTAAATTTTTTAGTTTTGTCTTATATGGTTTGATACACAACAAAAAGCACTCATTTAACGACATAGTTTTGTTGTAAGCCCATTTCGTCCAAAATCTCCTTGGACTCGAAAATTTTGGGGTTGTAAGTACTTGGGGTCCAAATTTTTAATATTTTTTTTTGTCTAATGCGGTTTGATACACAACCAAAAACAATAAAATCAATATAAAAACTCATTTAACGAAATACTTTTGGTATAAGCCCATTTCGTCCAAAATCTCCTTGGACTCGACAATTTTGGGGTGTAAGTACTTGGGCTTTAAATTTCTAATTTTTTTATTTTTGTCTAATATGGTTTGATACACAACGAAAAGCAATAAAATAAATGTAAAAACTCATTTAACGAAATAGTTTTGTTGTTAACCCATTTCGTCCAAAATCTCATTGGACTCGAAAATTTTGGGGTGTAAGTACTTGGGGTCCAAATTTTTAATTTTTTTATTTTTGTCTAATATGGTTTGATACACAACCAAAAACAATAAAATCAATGTAAAAACTCATTTAACGAAATAGTTTTGTTGCAATCCCATTTCGTCCAAAATCTCCTTAAATTCGAAAATTTTGAGGTGTTAGTTCTTAGGGTCTAAATTTTTAGTTGTTTCATTTTTGTCTTATATTTTTTGATACACAACAAAAAGCAATATAATCAATGTAAAAACTCATTTAACGAAATAGTTTTGTTGTGAGCTTATTTCGTCCAAAATCTCCTTGGACTCGAAAATTTTGGGGTGTAAGTACTTGGGGTCCAAGTTTTTTTTTTATTTTAGTCTAATATGGTTTGATACACAACAAAAAGCAATAAAATCAATGTTAAAACTCTTTTAACAAATTAGTTTTGTTGTAAGCCCATTTCGTCCAAAATCTCCTTGAACTCGAAAATTTTGGGGTGTAAGTACTTAAGATCCAAATTTTTCATTTTTTTATTTTTGTCTAATATGGTTTGATACACAACAAAAAGAAATAAAATCAATGTAAAAACTAATTTAACGAAATAGTTTTTTTTAAGCCCATTTCGTCCAAAATCTCCTTGGACTCGGAAATTTTGGGGTTTAAGTACTTGGGGTCCAAATTTTAAATTTTTTTATTTCTGTTTAATATGGTGTGATACACAACCAAATGCAATAAAATCAATGTAAAAACTCATTTAACGAAATAGTTTTGTTGTAAGCCCATTTCGTCTAAAATCTCCTTGGACTCGAAAATTTTGGGGTGTAAGTACTTGGGGTCCAAATTTTAAATTTTTTTATTTCTGTTTAATATGGTGTGATACACAACCAAATGCAATAAAATCAATGTAAAAACTCATTTAACGAAATAGTTTTGTTGTAAGCCCATTTCGTCTAAAATCTCCTTGGACTTGAAAATTTTGGGGTGTACTTGGGAGTACTTGGGGTCCAAATTTTTAATATTTTTATTTTTGTCTGATATGGTTTGATACACAACCAAAAACAATAAAATCAATATAAAAACTCATTTAACGAAATACTTTTGGTATAAACCCATTTCGTCCAAAATCTCCTTGGACTCGAAAATTTTGGGGTGTAAGTACTTGGGGTCCAAATTTTTATTTCTTTTATTTTTGTCTAATGAGGTTTGATACACAACAAAAAGCAATAAAATAAATGTAAAAACTCATTTAATGGAATAGTTTTGTTGTAAGCCTTCGTCCAAAATCTCATTGGACTCGAAAATTTTGGGGTGTAAGTAATTGGGGTCCAAATTTTTAATTTTTTTATTTTTGTCTAATATGGTTTGATACACAACCAAAAACAATAAAATCAATGTAAAAACTCATTTAAAGAAATAGTTTTTGTTGTAAGCCCATTTCGTCCAAAATCTCCTTAAATTCGAAAATTTTGGGGTGTTAGTTCTTAGTGTCCAAATTATTAGTTGTTTCATTTTTGTCTTATATGGTTTGATACACAACAAAAAGCAATAAAATCAATGTAAAAACTCATTTAACGAAATAGTTTTGTTGTGAGCCCATTTCGTCCAAAATCTCCTTGGACTCGAAAATTTTGGGGTGTAAGTACTTGGGGTCCAAATTTTTAATTTTTTTATTTGTGTCTTATATGGTTTGATACACAACCAAAAGCAATAAAATCAATGTAAAAACTCATTTAACGAAATAGTTTTGTTGTAAGCCCATTTCGTTCAAAATCTCCTTGGACTCGAAAATTTTGGGGTGTAAGTACTTGAGGTCCAAATTAATAATTTTTTTATTTTTGTCTTATATGGTTTGATACGCAACCAAAAGCAATAAAATCAATGTAAAGACTCATTTAACGAAATAGTTTTGTTGTAAGCCCATTTCGTCCAAAATCTCCTTGGACTCGAAAATTTTGGGGTGTAAGTACTTGGGGTCCAAATTATTAATTTTTTTATTTTTGTCTAATATGGTTTGATACACAACCAAAAACAATAAAATCAATAAAAAAACTCATTTAACGAAATAGTTTTGTTGTTAGCCCATTTCGTCCAAAATCTCCTTGGACTCGAAAATTTTGGGGTGTAACTACTAGGGTTCCAAATTTAAATTTTTTTTATTTTTGTCTAATATGGTTTGATACACAACCAAAAACAATAAAATCAATGTAAAACTCATTTAACGAAATAGTTTTGATTTAAGCCCATTTTGTCCAAAATCTACTTAGACTCGAAAATTTTGGGGGTGTAAGTACTTGGGGTCCAAATTTTTAATTTTTTTATTTTTGTCTAATATGGTTTGATACACAACAAAAAGCAATAAAATCAATGTAAAAACTCATTTAACGAAATAGTTTTGTTGTAAGCCCATTTCGTCCAAGTTCTCCTTGGACTCGAACATTTTGGGGTGTAAGTACTTGGGGTCCAAATTATAATTTTTTTAATTTTTGTCTAATGTGGTTTGATACACAACCAAAAGCAATTAAATCAATGTTAAAACTCATTTAACGAAATAGTTTTGTTTTAAGCCCATTTCGTCCAAAATCTCCTTGGACTCAAAAATTTTGGGGTGTAAGTACTTGGGGCCCAAATTTTAATTTTTTTTATTTTTGTCTAATATGGTTTGATACACAACCAAAAGCAATAAAATCAATGTAGAAACTCATTTAACGAAATAGTTTTGTTGTAAGCCCATTTCGTCCAAAATCTCCTTGGACTCGAAAATTTTGAGGTGTAAGTACTTGGGGTATAAATTTTTAATTTTTTTATTTTTGTCTAATATGGTTTTATACACAACCAAAAACAATAAAATCAATGTAAAAACTCATTTAACGAAATAGTTTTGTTGTAAGCCCATTTCGTCCAAAATCTCCTTGGACTCGAAAATTTTGGGGTGTAAGTACTTGGGGTCCAAAATTTAAAATTTTTTAGTTTTGTCTTATATGCTTTGATACACAACAAAAAGCACTCATTTAACGACATAGTTTTGTTGTAAGCCCATTTCGTCCAAAATCTCCTTGGACTCGAAAATTTTGGGGTGTAAGTACTTGGGGTCCAAATTTTTAATATTTTTTTTTGTCTAATATGGTTTGATACACAACCAAAAACAATAAAATAAATGTAAAAACTCATTTAACGAAATACTTTTGTTGTTAACCCATTTCGTCCAAAATCTCATTGGACTCGAAAATTTTGGGGTGTAAGTACTTGGGGTCCAAATTTTTAATTTTTTTATTTTTGTCTAATATGGTTTGATACACAACCAAAAACAATAAAATCAATGTAAAAACTCATTTAACGAAATAGTTTTGTTGCAATCCCATTTCGTCCAAAATCTCCTTAAATTCGAAAATTTTGGGGTGTTAGTTCTTAGGGTCCAAATTTTTAGTTGTTTCATTTTTGTCTTATATGGTTTGATACACAACAAAAAGCAATAAAATCAATGTAAAAACTCATTTAACGAAATAGTTTTGTTGTGAGCTTATTTCGTCCAAAATCTCCTTGGACTCGAAAATTTTGGGGTGTAAGTACTTGGGGTCCAAGTTTTTTTTTATTTTAGTCTAATATGGTTTGATACGCAACAAAAAGCAATAAAATCAATGTTAAAACTCTTTTAACGAATTAGTTTTGTTGTAAGCCCATTTCGTCCAAAATCTCCTTGAACTCGAAACTTTTGGGGTGTAAGTACTTGGGATCCAAATTTTTCATTTTTTTATTTTTGTCTAATATGGTTTGATACACAACAAAAAGAAATAAAATCAATGTAAAAACTCATTTAACGAAATAGTTTTGTTTTAAGCCCATTTCGTCCAAAATCTCCTTGGACTCGGAAATTTTGGGGTTTAAGTACTTGGGGTCCAAATTTTAAATTTTTTTATTTCTGTTTAATATGGTGTGATACACAACCAAATGCAATAAAATCAATGTAAAAACTCATTTAACGAAATAGTTTTGTTGTAAGCCAATTTCGTCTAAAATCTCCCTGGACTTGAAAATTTGGGGTGTAAGTACTTGGGGTCCAAATTTAAAATTTTTTTATTTCTGTTTAATATGGTTTGATACACAACCAAATGCAATAAAATCAATGTAAAAACTCATTTAACGAAATAGTTTTGTTGTAAGCCTATTTCGTCTAAAATCTCCTTGGACTTGAAAATTTTGGGGTGTACTTGGGAGTACTTGGGGTCCAAATTTTTAATTTTTTTATTTTTGTCTAATATGGTTTGATACACAACCAAAAACAACAAAATCAATGTAAAAACTCATTTAACGAAATAGTTTTGTTGTAAGCCCATTTCGTTCAAAATCTCCTTGGACTCGAAAATTTTGGGGTGTAAGTACTTGAGGTCCAAATTATTAATTTTTTTATTTTTGTCTTATATGGTTTGATACACAACCAAAAGCAATAAAATCAATGTAAAGACTCATTTAACGAAATAGTTTTGTTGTAAGCCCATTTCGTCCAAAATCTCCTTGGACTCGAAAATTTTGGGGTGTAAGTACTTGGGGTCCAAATTATTAATTTTTTTATTTTTGTCTAATATGGTTTGATACACAACCAAAAACAATAAAATCAATGTAAAACTCATTTAACGAAATAGTTTTGTTGTAAGCCCATTTCGTCCAAAATCTCCTTGGACTCGAAAATTTTGGGGTGTAACTACTAGGGTTCCAAATTTAAATTTTTTTTATTTTTGTCTAATATGGTTTGATACACAACCAAAAACAATAAAATCAATGTAAAAACTCATTTAACGAAATAGTTTTGTTTTAAGCCCATTTTGTCCAAAATCTACTTAGACTCGAAAATTTTGGGGTGTAAGTACTTGGGGTCCAAATTTTTAATTTTTTTATTTTTGTCTAATATGGTTTGATACACAACAAAAAGCAATAAAATCAATGTAAAAACTAATTTAACGAAATAGTTTTGTTGTAAGCCCATTTCGTCCAAGTTCTCCTTGGACTCGAACATTTTGGGTTGTAAGTACTAGGGGTCCAAATTATAATTTTTTTATTTTTTGTCTAATGTGGTTTGATTCACAACCAAAAGCAATAAAATCAATGTTAAAACTCATTTAACGAAATAGTTTTGTTTTAAGCCCATTTCGTCCAAAATCTCCTTGGACTCAAAAATTTTGGGGTGTAAGTACTTGGGGCCCAAATTTTAAATTTTTTTATTTTTGTCTAATATGGTTTCATACAAAACTAAAAACAATAAAAAAAATGTAAAAACTCATTTAACGAAATAGTTTTGTTGTAAGCCCATTTCGTCCAAAATCTCCTTGGACTCGAATATTTTGGGGTGTAACTACTAGGGTTCCAAATTTAAAATTTGTTTATTTTTGTCTAATATGGTTTGATACACAACAAAAAGCAATAAAATCAATGTAAAAACTCATTTAACGAAATAGTTTTGTTGTAAGACCATTTCGTCCAAAATCTCCTTGGACTCGAAAATTTTGGGGTGTAAGTACTTGGGGTCCAAAATTTTAAATTTTTTAGTTTTGTCTTATATGGTTTGATACACAACAAAAAGCACTCATTTAACGACATAATTTTGTTGTAAGCCCATTTCGTCCAAAATCTCCTTGGACTCGAAAATTTTGGGGTGTAAGTACTTGGGGTCCAAATTTTTAATATTTTTTTTTGTCTAATATGGTTTGATACACAACCAAAAACAATATAATCAATATAAAAACTCATTTAACGAAATACTTTTGGTATAAGCCCATTTCGTCCAAAATCTCCTTGGACTCGAAAATTTTGGGGTGTAAGTACTTGGGCTCTAAATTTCTAATTTTTTATTTTTGTCTAATATGGTTTGATACACAACGAAAAGCAATAAAATAAATGTAAAAACTCATTTAACGAAATAGTTTTGTTGTTAACCCATTTCGTCCAAAATCTCCTTGGACTCGAAAATTTTGGGGTGTAAGTACTTGGGGTCCAAATTTTTAATTTTTTATTTTTGTCTAATATGGTTTGATACACAACCAAAAACAATAAAATCAATGTAAAAACTCATTTAACGAAATAGTTTTGTTGCAATCCCATTTCGTTCAAAATCTCCTTAAATTTGAAAATTTTGTGATGTTAGTTCTTAGGATCCAAATTTTTAGTTGTTTCATTTTTGTCTTATATGGTTTGACACACAACAAAAAGCAATAAAATCAATGTAAAAACTCATTTAACGAAATAGTTTTGTTGTGAGCTTATTTCGTCCAAAATCTCCTTGGACTCGAAAATTTTGGGGTGTAAGTACTTGGGGTCCAAGTTTTTTTCACTTGTTTTTGTTTCGCAGAATGCCATTCTTCGAAACAAAAACAAGTGATTAATAAAAATGTGTTTATTAAGTATAATATGGTTTGATACACAACCAAAAACAATAAAATCAATGTAAAAACTCATTTAACGAAATAGTTTTGTTGTAAGCCAATTTCGTCCAAAATCTCCTTTAACTCGAAAATTTTGTGGTTTAAGTACTTGGGGTCCAAATTTTTAATTTTTTTATTTTTGTCTAATATGGTTTGATACACAACCAAAAACAATAAAATCAATGTAAATACTCATTTAACGAAATAGATTTTTTGTAAGCCCATTTCGTCCAAAATCTCCTTGGACTCGAATATTTTGGGGTGTAAGTACTTTGGGTCCAAATTTTTAATTTTTTTATTTTTGTCTTATATGGTTTGATTCACAACCAAAAACAATAAAATCAATGTAAAAACTCATTTAACGAAATAGTTTTGTTGTAAGCCAATTTCGTCCAAAATCTCGTTGGACTCGAAAATTTTGGGGTGTAAGTACTTTGGGTCCAAATTTTTAATTTTTTTTTTTTTGTCTAATATGGTTAATACACAACAAAAAGCAATAAAATCAATGTAAAAACTCATTTAACGAAAAAGTTTTGTTGTGCGCCCATTTCGTCCAAAATCTCCTTGGACTCGAAAATTTTGGGGTGTAAGTACTTGGGGTCCAAATTTTTAATATATTTATTTTTGTCTAATATGGTTTGATACACAACCAAAAACAATAAAATCAATATAAAAACTCATTTAACGAAATACTTTTGGTATAAGCCCATTTCGTCCAAAATCTCCTTGGACTCGAAAATTTTGGGGTGTAAGTACTTGGGGACCAAATTTTTAATTTTTTATTTTTGTCTAATATGGTTTGCTACACAACAAAAAGAAATAAAATCAATTTAAAAACTCATTTAACGAAATAGTTTTGTTGTAAGCCCATTTCGTCCAAAATCTCCTTGGACTCGAAAATTTTGGGGTGTTAGTACTTGGGGTCCAAATTTTAAATTTTTTTATTTTTGTCTAATATGGTTTGTTACACAACCAAAAACAATAAAATCAATGTATAAACTCATTTAACGAAATAGTTTAGTTGTAAGCCCATTTCGTCCAAAATCTCCTTGGACTCGAAAATTTTGGGGTGTAGTACTTGGGGTCCAAATTTTTATTTTTTTTATTTTTGTCTAATATGGTTTGATACACAACAAAAAGCAATAAAATCAATGTAAAAACTCATTTAACGAAATAGTTTTGTTGTAAGCCCATTTTGTCCAAAATCTCCTTGGACTCGAAAAATTTGGGGTGTAAGTACTTGGGGTCCAAATTTTTAAATTTTTTATTTTTGTCTACTATGGTTTGATACACAACAAAAAGCACTCATTTAACGAAATAGTTTTGTTGTAAGCCCATTTTGTCCAAAATCTCCTTGGACTCGAAAATTTTGGAGTGTAAGTACTTGGGGTCCAAATTTTTAATATTTTTAGTTTTGTCTAATATGGTTTGATACAAAACCAAAAACAATAAAATCAATATAAAAACTCATTTAACGAAATACTTTTGGTATAAGCCCATTTCGTCCAAAATCTCCTTGGACTCGAAAATTTTGGGGTGTAAGTACTTGTGGTCCAAATTTCTAATTTTTTTATTTTTGTCTAATATGGTTTGATACACAACAAAGAGCAATAAAATCAATGTAAAAACTCATTTAACGAAATAGTTTTGTTGTAAGCCCATTTCGTCCAAAATCTCCTTGGACTCGAAAATTTTAGGGTGTTAGTACTTCGGGTACAAATTTTAAATTTTTTTATTTTTGTCTAATATGGTTTGTTACACAACCAAAAACAATAAAATCAATGTAAAAACGAATTTAACGAAATAGTTTTGTTGTAAGCCCATCTCGTCCAAAATCTCCTTGGATTCGAAAGTTTTGGGGTGTAGTACTTGGGGTCCAAATTTTTAATATTTTTATTTTTGTCTGATATGGTTAATACACAACCAAAAACAATAAAATCAATGTAAAAACTCATTTAACGAAATACTTTTTGTATAAGCCCATTTCGTCCAAAATCTCCTTGGACTCGAAAATTTTGGGGTGTAAGTACTTGGGGTCCAAATTTTTAATTCTTTTATTTTTGTCTAATATGGTTTGATACACAACAAAAAGCAATAAAATCAATGTAAAAACTCATTTAACGAAATAGTTTTGTTGTAAGCCCATTTCATCCAAAATCTCCTTGGACTCGAAAATTTTGGGGTGTAAGTACCTGGGGTCCAAATTTTTAATTTTTTTATTTTTGTCTAATATGGTTTGATACACAACCAAAAGCAATAAAATCAATGTAAAAACTCATTTAACGAAATAGTTTTGTTGTAAGCCCATTTCATCCAAAATCTCCTTGGACTCGAAAAATTTGGGGTGTAAGTACCTGGGGTCCAAATTTTTAATTTTTTTATTTTTGTCTAATATGGTTTGATACACAACCAAATGCAATAAAATCAATGTAAAAACTCATTTAACGAAATAGTTTTGTTGTAAGCCCATTTCGTTCAAAATCTCCTTAGACTCAAAAATTTTGGGGTGTAAGTACTTGGGGTCCAAATTTTAAATTTTTTTATTTTTGTCTAATATGGTTTGATACACAACCAAAAACAATAAAATCAATGTAAAAACTCATTTAACGAAATAGTTTTGTTGTAAGCCCATTTCGTCCAAAATCTCCTTGGACTCGAAAATTTTGGGGTGTAAGTACTTGTGGTCCAAATTTTATTTTTTTTATTTTTGTCTAATATGGTTTGATACACAACAAAAAGCAATAAAATCAATGTAAAAACTCATTTAACGAAATAGTTTTGTTGCAAGCCCATTTCGTCCAAAATCTCCTTGGACTCGAAAATTTTGGGGTGTAAGTACTTGGGGTCCAAATTTTTATTTTTTTTATTTTTGTCTTATATGGTTTGATACACAACCAAAAGATATAAGATACATTTAAAAACTCATTTAATGAAATAGTTTTGTTGTAAGCCCATTTCGTCCAAAATCTCCTTGGACTCGAAAATTTTGGGGTGTAAGTACTTGGGGTCCAAATTTTAAATTTTTTTATTTTTGTCTAATATGGTTTGATACACAACCAAAAACAATAAAATCAATGTAAAAACTCATTTAACGAAATAGTTTTGTTGTAAGCCCATTTCGTCCAAAATCTCCTTGGACTCGAAAATTTTGGGGTGTAAGTACTTGTGGTCCAAATTTTATTTTTTTTATTTTTGTCTTATATGGTTTGATACACAACAAAAAGCAATAAAATCAATGTAAAAACTCATTTAACGAAATAGTTTTGTTGCAAGCCCATTTCGTCCAAAATCTCCTTGGACTCGAAAATTTTGGGGTGTAAGTACTTGGGGTCCAAATTTTTATTTTTTTTATTTTTGTCTTATATGGTTTGATACACAACCAAAAGATATAAGATAAATTTAAAAACTCATTTAATGAAATAGTTTTGTTGTAAGCCCATTTCGTCCAAAATCTCCTTGGACTCGAAAATTTTGGGGTGTAAGTACTTGGGGTCCAAATTTTTAATTTTTTTATTTTTGTCTAATATGGTTTGATTTACAACAAAAAGCAATAAAATCAATGTAAAAACTCATTTAACGAAATAGTTTTGTTGTGAGCTTATTTCGTCCAAAATCTCCTTGGACTCGAAAATTTTGGGGTGTAAGTACTTGGGGTCCAAGTTTTTTCACTTGTTTTTGTTTCGCAGAATGCCATTCTTCGAAACAAAAACAAGTGATTAATAAAAATGTGTTTATTAAGTATAATATGGTTTGATACACAACCAAAAACAATAAAATCAATGTAAAAACTCATTTAACGAAATACTTTTGGTATAAGCCCATTTCGTCCAAAATCTCCTTGGACTCGAAAATTTTGGGGTGTAAGTACTTGGGGTCCAAATTTTTATTTTTTTTATTTTTGTCTTATATGGTTTGATACACAACCATAGATATAAGATAAATTTAAAAACTCATTTAATGAAATAGTTTTGTTGTAAGCCAATTTCGTCCAAAATCTCCTTGGACTCGAAAATTTTGTGGTTTAAGTACTTGGGGTCCAAATTTTTATTTTTTTATTTTTGTCTAATATGGTTTGATACACAACCAAAAACAACAAAATCAATGTAAATACTCATTTAACGAAATAGATTTTTTGTAAGCCCATTTCGTCCAAAATCTCCTTGGACTCGAATATTTTGGGGTGTAAGTACTTTGGGTCCAAATTTTTAATTTTTTTATTTTTGTCTTATATGGTTTGATACACAACCAAAAACAATAAAATCAATGTAAAAACTCATTTAACGAAATAGTTTTGTTGTAAGCCAATTTCGTCCAAAATCTCGTTGGACTCGAAAATTTTGGGGTGTAAGTACTTTGGGTCCAAATTTTTAATTTTTTTTTTTTTGTCTAATATGGTTAATACACAACAAAAAGCAATAAAATCAATGTAAAAACTCATTTAACGAAAAAGTTTTGTTGTAAGCCCATTTCGTCCAAAATCTCCTTGGACTCGAAAATTTTGGGGTGTAAGTACTTGGGGTCCAAATTTTTAATATATTTATTTTTGTCTAATATGGTTTGATACACAACCAAAAACAATAAAATCAATATAAAAACTCATTTAACGAAATACTTTTGGTATAAGCCCATTTCGTCCAAAATCTCCTTGGACTCGAAAATTTTGGGGTGTTAGTACTTGGGAACCAAATTTTTAATTTTTTTATTTTTGTCTAATATGGTTTGCTACACAACAAAAAGAAATAAAATCAATTTAAAAACTCATTTAACGAAATAGTTTTGTTGTAAGCCCATTTCGTCCAAAATCTACTTGGACTCGAAAATTTTGGGGTGTTAGTACTTGGGGTCCAAATTTTAAATTTTTTTATTTTTGTCTAATATGGTTTGTTACACAACCAAAAACAATAAAATCAATGTAAAAACTCATTTAACGAAATAGTTTAGTTGTAAGCCCATTTCGTCCAAAATCTCCTTGGACTCGAAAATTTTGGGGTGTAGTACTTGGGGTCCAAATTTTTATTTTTTTTATTTTTGTCTAATATGGTTTGATACACAACAAAAAGCAATAAAATCAATGTAAAAACTCATTTAACGAAATAGTTTTGTTGTAAGCCCATTTTGTCCAAAATCTCCTTGGACTCGAAAAATTTGGGGTGTAAGTACTTGGGGTCCAAATTTTTAAATTTTTTATTTTTGTCTACTATGGTTTGATACACAACAAAAAGCACTCATTTAACGAAATAGTTTTGTTGTAAGCCCATTTTGTCCAAAATCTCCTTGGACTCGAAAATTTTGGAGTGTAAGTACTTGGGGTCCAAATTTTTAATATTTTTAGTTTTGTCTAATATGGTTTGATACAAAACCAAAAACAATAAAATCAATATAAAAACTCATTTAACGAAATACTTTTGGTATAAGCCCATTTCGTCCAAAATCTCCTTGGACTCGAAAATTTTGGGGTGTAAGTACTTGTGGTCCAAATTTATAATTTTTTTATTTTTGTCTAATATGGTTTGATACACAACAAAGAGCAATAAAATCAATTTAAAAACTCATTTAACGAAATAGTTTTGTTGTAAGCCCATTTCGTCCAAAATCTCCTTGGACTCGAAAATTTTAGGGTGTTAGTACTTCGGGTACAAATTTTAAATTTTTTTATTTTTGTCTAATATGGTTTGTTACACAACCAAAAACAATAAAATCAATGTAAAAACGAATTTAACGAAATAGTTTTGTTGTAAGCCCATCTCGTCCAAAATCTCCTTGGATTCGAAAGTTTTGGGGTGTAGTACTTGGGGTCCAAATTTTTAATATTTTTATTTTTGTCTGATATGGTTAATACACAACCAAAAACAATAAAATCAATGTAAAAACTCATTTAACGAAATACTTTTTGTATAAGCCCATTTCGTCCAAAATCTCGTTGGACTCGAAAATTTTGGGGTGTAAGTACTTGGGGTCCAAATTTTTAATTCTTTTATTTTTGTCTAATATGGTTTGATACACAACAAAAAGCAATAAAATCAATGTAAAAACTCATTTAACGAAATAGTTTTGTTGTAAGCCCATTTCATCCAAAATCTCCTTGGACTCGAAAATTTTGGGGTGTAAGTACCTGGGGTCCAAATTTTTAATTTTTTTATTTTTGTCTAATATGGTTTGATACACAACCAAAAGCAATAAAATCAATGTAAAAACTCATTTAACGAAATAGTTTTGTTGTAAGCCCATTTCATCCAAAATCTCCTTGGACTCGAAAAATTTGGGGTGTAAGTACCTGGGGTCCAAATTTTTAATTTTTTTATTTTTGTCTAATATGGTTTGATACACAACCAAAAGCAATAAAATCAATGTAAAAACTCATTTAACGAAATAGTTTTGTTGTAAGCCCATTTCGTCCAAAATCTCCTTAGACTCAAAAATTTTGGGGTGTAAGTACTTGGGGTCCAAATTTTAAATTTTTTTATTTTTGTCTAATATGGTTTGATACACAACCAAAAACAATAAAATCAATGTAAAAACTCATTTAACGAAATAGTTTTGTTGTAAGCCCATTTCGTCCAAAATCTCCTTGGACTCGAAAATTTTGGGGTGTAAGTACTTGTGGTCCAAATTTTATTTTTTTTATTTTTGTCTAATATGGTTTGATACACAACAAAAAGCAATAAAATCAATGTAAAAACTCATTTAACGAAATAGTTTTGTTGCAAGCCCATTTCGTCCAAAATCTCCTTGGACTCGAAAATTTTGGGGTGTAAGTACTTGGGGTCCAAATTTTTATTTTTTTATTTTTGTCTTATATGGTTTGAAACACAACCAAAAGATATAAGATACATTTAAAAACTCATTTAATGAAATAGTTTTGTTGTAAGCCCATTTCGTCCAAAATCTCCTTGGACTCGAAAATTTTGGGGTGTAAGTACTTGGGGTCCAAATTTTAAATTTTTTTATTTTTGTCTAATATGGTTTGATACACAACCAAAAACAATAAAATCAATGTAAAAACTCATTTAACGAAATAGTTTTGTTGTAAGCCCATTTCGTCCAAAATCTCCTTGGACTCGAAAATTTTGGGGTGTAAGTACTTGTGGTCCAAATTTTATTTTTTTTTATTTTTGTCTAATATGGTTTGATACACAACAAAAAGCAATAAAATCAATGTAAAAACTCATTTAACGAAATAGTTTTGTTGCAAGCCCATTTCGTCCAAAATCTCCTTGGACTCGAAAATTTTGGGGTGTAAGTACTTGGGGTCCAAATTTTTATTTTTTTTATTTTTGTCTTATATGGTTTGATACACAACCAAAAGATATAAGATAAATTTAAAAACTCATTTAATGAAATAGTTTTGTTGTAAGCCCATTTCGTCCAAAATCTCCTTGGACTCGAAAATTTTGGGGTGTAAGTACTTGGGGTCCAAATTTTTAATTTTTTTATTTTTGTCTAATATGGTTTGATTTACAACAAAAAGCATTAAAATCAATGTAAAAACTCATTTAACGAAATAGTTTTGTTGTAAGCCCATTTCGTCCAAAATCTCTTTGGACTCGAAAATTTTGAAGTGTAAGTACTTGGGGTCCAAATTTTTAATTTTTTTATTTTTGTCTAATATTGTTTGATACACAACAAAAAGCAATAAAATCAATGTAAAAACTCATTTAACGAAATAGTTTTTTTGTAAGAACTTTTCGTCCAAAATCTCCTTGGACTCGAAAATTTTGGGGTGTAAGTACTTGGGGCCCAAATTTTTAAAATTTTTATTTCTGTCTAATATGGTTTGATACACAACAAAAAGCAATAAAATCAATGTAAAAACTCATTTAACTAAATAGTTTTGTTGTGCGCCCATTTCGTCCAAAATCTCCTTGGACTCGAATATTTTGAAGTGTAAGTACTTGGTGTATAAATAATAAACCGGTGGTACTGTAAATAGTTACTATTTATTTTAAGTTTTAATAATTTATTTTATTTTAAGTTAAAAGACGATGTTATTCAATAATGGTCAAATTTATAATTTATTTCTTAATTTTAAGCACGACTTGTCGCTATGGTGGTTAATGACAAAGAGAATTTTATTTGGTTTTTATAAATATTAATTACAAAAAATGTTGGTCTATTTACCATAGAGGGTTATCAATCGCTTCGTAATTTAATTGCCACTAGATGGCATTACAAATTATATTAGGTATTAAACGCACTTTATAATAAATAGGAATTGTATTGGTGGTAGTACAATATATAAGATAATTACATTAGTAATTGTGTGATGTACAAATGTCATAACAAACTGGTAAGAAATATTTAATAAACATAATAAACTGAATTCTTACCTTAACCTAATTACTATTTTAGGTAACCAATTATCCTTATTGTTTTAAAGGTAAGTATCTATATGTGTTAATAAATATATAGAGAAATTCTAGTGTATAATTATTTGTGTTACAATATGCATGACATAATTTGTTGTGATTTGAAGATCAAGTTCAAGGACAAATTATGTTATGTAAATTGTTTACATATGTTTTTGGTTTGTTATCTAAATAATATTTAAACTAATTTCTAGGTAATCTAGATGAATTTATATAATGAAAAGGTAAGTATTAATTAACTGTCAATGTATATGCGATGTTTAAGGTTTATGTAATATTATCGATGTGTTCCAGGTGAATTCTGTTACAGGGAGAGAATTTATTCGGGATTAAACACTTGGGGTCCAAATTTTTAATTTTTAAACTCATTTAACGAAATAGTTTTGTTGTAAGCCCATTTATGGTTTGATACACAACCAAAAGCAATAAAATCAATGTAAAATCTCATTTAACGAAATAGTTTTGTTGTAAGCCAATTTCGTCCAAAATCGCTTTGTACTCGAAAATTTTGGGGTGCAAGTACTTGGGATTCAAATTTTTATTTTTTTTATTTTTGTCTAATATGGTTTGTTACACAACCAAAAACAATAAAATCAATGTAAAAACTAATTTAACGAAATAGTTTTGTTGTAAGCCCATCTCGTCCAAAATCTCCTTGGATTCGAAAGTTTTGAGGTGTAGTACTTGGGGTCCAAATTTTTAATATTTTTATTTTTGTCTGATATAGTTAATACACAACCAAAAACAATAAAATCAATATAAAAACTCATTTAACGAAATACTTTTTGTATAAGCCTATTTCGTCCAAAATCTCCTTGGACTCGAAAATTTTGGGGTGTTAGTACTTCTACTACAAATTTTAAATTTTTTTATTTTTGTCTAGTATGGTTTGTTACACAACCAAAAACAATAAAATCAATGTAAAAACTCATTTAACGAAATAGTTTTGTTGTAAGCCCATTTCGTCCAAACTCTCCTTGGACTCGAAAATTTTGGGGTGTAGTACTTGGGGTCCAAATTTTTAATATTTTTATTTTTTTCTGATATGGTTTGATACACAACCAAAAACAATAAAATCAATATAAAAACTCATTTAACGAAATACTTTTGGTATAAGACCATTTCGTCCAAAATGTCCTTGGACTCGAAAATTTTGGGCTGTAAGTACTTGGGGTCCAAATTTTTAAATTTTTTATTTTTGTCTAATATGGTTTGATACAAAACAAAAAACACTCATTTAACGAAATAGTTTTGTTGTAAGACCATTTCGTCCAAAATCTCCTTGGACTCGAAAATTTTGGGGTGTAAGTACTTGGGGTCCAAATTTTTAAATTTTTTATTTTTGTCTAATATGGTTTGATACACAACAAAAAACACTCATTTAACGAAATAGTTTTGTTGTAAGCCCATTTCGTCCAAATTCTCCTTGGACTCGAAAATTTTGGAGTGTAAGTACTTGGGGTCCAAATTTTTAATATTATTATTTTTGTCTAATACGGTTTGATACAAAACCAAAAACAATAAGATCAATATAAAAACTCATTTAACAAAATACTTTTGGTATAAGCCCATTTCGTCCAAAATCTCTTTGGACTCGAAAATTTTGGGGTGTAAGTACTTGGGGTCCAAATTTTTAATATTTTTATTTTTGTCTAATACGGTTTGATACAAAACCAAAAACAATAAGATCAATATAAAAACTCATTTAACGAAATACTTTTGGTATAAGCCCATTTCGTCCAAAATCTCCTTGGACTCGAAAATTTTGGGGTGTAAGTACTTGGGGTCCAAATTTTTAAATTTTTTATTTTTGTCTAATATGGTTTGATACACAACAAAAAACACTCATTTAACGAAATAGTTTTGTTGTAAGACCATTTCGTCCAAAATCTCCTTGGACTCGAAAATTTTGGGGTGTAAGTACTTGGGGTCCAAATTTTTAAATTTTTTATTTTTGTCTAATACGGTTTGATACAAAACCAAAAACAATAAGATCAATATAAAAACTCATTTAACGAAATACTTTTGGTATAAGCTCATTTCGCCCAAAATCTCCTTGGACTCGAAAATTTTGGGGTGTAAGTACTTGGGGTCCAAATTTTTAATATTTTTATTTTTGTCTAATACGGTTTGATACAAAACCAAAAACAATAAAATCAATATAAAAACTCATTTAACGAAATATTTTTGGTATAAGCCTATTTCGTCCAAAATCTCTTTGGACTCGAAAATTTTGGGGTGTAAGTACTTGGGGTCCAAATTTTTAAATTTTTTATTTTTGTCTAATATGGTTTGATACACAACAAAAAACACTCATTTAACGAAATAGTTTTGTTGTAAGACCATTTCGTCCAAAATCTCCTTGGACTCGAAAATTTTGGGGTGTAAGTACTTGGGGTCCAAATTTTTAAATTTTTTATTTTTGTCTTATATGGTTTGATACACAACAAAAAACACTCATTTAACGAAATAGTTTTGTTGTAAGCCCATTTCGTCCAAATTCTCCTTGGACTCGAAAATTTTGGAGTGTAAGTACTTGGGGTCCAAATTTTTAATATTATTATTTTTGTCTAATACGGTTTGATACAAAACCAAAAACAATAAGATCAATATAAAAACTCATTTAACGAAATACTTTTGGTATAAGCCCATTTCGTCCAAAATCTCTTTGGACTCGAAAATTTTGGGGTGTAAGTACTTGGGGTCCAAATTTCTAATTTTTTTATTTTTGTCTAATATGGTTTGTTACACAACCAAAAAAAATAAAATCAATGTAAAAACTCATTTAACGAAATAGTTTTGTTGTAAGCCCATTTCGTCCAAACTCTCCTTGGACTCGAAAATTTTGGGGTGTAGTACTTGGGGTCCAAATTTTTAATATTTTTATTTTTTTCTGATATGGTTTGATACACAACCCAAAACAATAAAATCAATATAAAAACTCATTCAACGAAATACTTTTGGTATAAGACCATTTCGTCCAAAATGTCCTTGGACTCGAAAATTTTGGGGTGTAAGTACTTGGGGTCCAAATTTTTAATTCTTTTATTTTTGTCTAATATGGTTTGATACACAACAAAAAGCAATAAAATCAATGTAAAAACTCATTTAACGAAATAGTTTTGTTGTAAGCCCATTTCGTCCAAAATCTCCTTGGACTCGAAAATTTTGGGGTGTAAGTACCTGGGGTCCAAATTTTTAATTTTTTTATTTTAGTCTTATATGGTTTGATACACAACCAAAAGCAATAAAATCAATGTAAAAACTCATTTAACGAAACAGTTTTGTTGTAAGCCCATTTTGTCCAAAATCTCTTTGGACTCGAAAATTTTGGGGTGTAAGTACTTGGGGTCCAAATTTTTAATTTTTTTATTTTTGTGTAATATGGTTCGATACACAACAAAAAGCAATAAAATCAATGAAAAAACTCATTTAACGAAATAGTTTTGTTGTAAGCCCATTTCGTCCAAAATCTCCTTGGACTCGAAAATTTTGGGGTGTAAGTACTTGGGGTCCAAATTTTTAATTTTTTTATTTTTGTCTAATATGGTTTGATACACAACCAAAAACAATAAAATCAATGGAAAAACTCATTTAAGGAAATAGTTATGTTGTAACCCCATTTCGTCCAAAATCTCCTTGGACTCGAAAATTTTAGGGTGTAAGTACTTGTAGTCCAAATTTTATATTTTTTATTTTTATCTAATATGGTTTGATACACAACAAAAAGCAATAAAATCAATGTAAAAACTCATTTAACGAAATAGATTTGTTGTAAGCCCATTTCGTCCAAAATCTCCTTGGACTCGAAAATTTTGGGGTGTAAGTACTTGGTGTATAAATAATAAACCGGTGGTACTGTAACTAGTTACTATTTATTTTAAGTTTTAATAATTTCTTTTATTTTAAGTTAAAAGACGATGTTATTTAATAATGGTTAAATTTATAATTTATTTCTTAATTTTAAGTACGACTTGTCGCTATGGTGGGTAATGACAAAGAGAATTTTATTTGGTTTTTATAAATATTAATTAAAAAAATGTTGGTCTATTTACCATAGAGGGTTATCAATCGCTTCGTAATTTAATTGCCACTAGATTGCATTACAAATTATATTAGGTATTAAACGCACTTTATAATAAATAGGAATTGTATTGGTGGTAGTACAGTATATAAGATAATTACATTAGTAATTGTGTGATGTACAAATGTCATAACAAACTGGTAAGAAATATTTAATATACATAATAAACTGAATTCTTACCTTAACCTAATTACTATTTTAGGTAACCAATTATCCTTATTGTTTTAAAGGTTAGTATCTATATGTGTTAATAAATATATAGAGAAATTCTAGTGTATATTTATTTGTGTTACAATATGCATGACATAATTTGTTGTGATTTGAAGATCAAGTTCAAGGACAAATTATGTTATGTATATTGTTTACATATGTTTTTGGTTTGTTATTTAAATAATATTTAAACTAATTTCTAGGTAATCTAGATGAATTTATATAATGAAAAGGTAAGTATTAATTAATTGTTAATTCATATGCGATGTTTTAGGTTTATGTAATATTATCGATGTGTTCCAGGTGAATTCTGTTTCAGGGAGAGAATTTATTCGGGATTAAACATACCGCCGCCATTGACTCAGTTGAGTCAATATTAGGTAAGAAGCACAGTTTACTTATCGGTCGTTTGAGAATGCGGCCACCGGGTAACTTAAGGGATACAATACGAGTGAGTTTATCCTGGCCGGGATGCATTTCGTATATTCTGGCGATGGGCCATTTGGCTGGTGGCAGCTTCGGGTCTCGTAGGAGTACAAGATCTCCTTTTTTGAACTGGTGGTTCACCTTGTACCATTTGTAGAATTTATTCAGCGAGGTAACGTATTCTTGCGACCACTGTTTCCAGAATCCCTGCATCATCTGCTGGATCAATTGCCAACGGCTCAGGTGGGACATTTTAACTGGGTATAGATTGGGTTCGGGTAACATCGTTAATGGCTGGGGGATTAAAACGTGAGCTGGGGTTAAGGGGTTTCACTCGTCTTCATGTAATTCGCCCAACGGACGAGAATTTAATAGCGCTTCGATTTGCTTGATGATTGTCAGAAATTGTCAGACAACAAAACATCCTTAATAACGCGGCGTAGGTGATATTTACAGGATTTCACGGTAGCCTCCCATAGAACACCGAAATTGGGAGTGGCAGGGGGGATGAAATGCCACTGAATATGGTTATCCTTGCACTAATCGTCTACTTGGGATTGCTGGACTTCACTTTTAAATTGGTTATAAAGATGTTCAAGTTCTCTACTAGCACCCACTGGATTACTGCCGTTGTCGCAGTAAATGTGTTGTGGCAGTCCGCGCATTGCACTAAATCGTTTTAGCGCGGCGATGAACAACTCGGAGCTCATATCCGATACAATTTCAATCGTTGTGGCTTTGGTGGCCATACAAACAAATATTGCTATATAGGATTTATATGATTTGGCACCTCTACTCCTGTATGGTTTAAGAATAAATGGACCAGCTAGGTCGATACCGACCTCGATGAATGGCCTAGCTGGTGGATTGACACGGCAGCTGGGTAGCTGACCCATAAGTTGTTGTTCCAACTTGGTATTGAAGCGTCTGCAGGTGATACATAGATGGATAATCCGGCGTATAACGTTTTTTGCTCTAGGGATGGCAAACCGTTGTTTTAATATGGTATGCACTAATTTGTGGCTGGCATGTAAATCCCTGTGATGTATGTCCCGGATTATACTTTCGGTGATAACATGGTTGCTTGGCAGTATTATGGGGTGCTTAGCATCGTGACTAATAGCAGCGTTCTCCAAACGTCCTCGCATTAGCAGCAGTCCGTGGTTGTCAATATATGGATAAAGATAAAAAATATTAGATTTATTCGGTAATAATTTTTGGTTTAGTAATGAGTTAATATCGCTTTTATAACCTTGATGTTGGACAAATCGGTATAGGCAATATTCGGCATTTATAATCTCATCTACGGATAAGTGTTTGCAAAACTTTCGGTGTATTCTTCTGGGTTTGAAGTATTTTCTTGAACCTCAGAATGTATGCTAATGTTGTGATACAAAATTAACATATACAAAATCAGTATATACAAAGTATACACAATTTACCTTAAAACAAAGTATTTAGGGCGGAAATATAAACATTAACAAAAATTATAACACAAATCCAAAACTAGAACATTAAAATAACAAACAAAAAAACTAACACAAATTAAAACCTAAACCCAAATTACAAAGTAAAGCAAATTATCACCGGCAAGTTGAACAAAATTATCAAATTACAAATATCATGACCCAAAATACAATGTACTGGGCATGAAAAGCCAAATCGGCAAAAATTCAATTCAACAAAAAATTATGCTTAAGCGCCACAAAGGCAAGAAATGAATTTTGAATGAAAAGTCTAAAAAAAAGTAGAAATGGTTATTCATTAGTTCCGTGGCTTTTAAGAAAATAAGAGCAAAAATAGTTCCGTGGTTTCTAAAACAAAAGATTTCAGTTCTTTAAATATAAAATTAAAAGTTATTTATCATTTCTATCAAAAATTATAATCGTGTATTAACTGTGTCATTAAAACATAAAACATCCAAATATAAATTAATAATTAAAACCATTCTATATTAAATTTATGTTATAAAATAGTCCAATATAAAATTAAAAGTTATAAATCATTTCTATATAAAATCATAATCGTGTGTTAACTGTGTCATTTAAACATAAAATATACAAATATAAATTAATAATTAAAACCATTCTATATTAAATTTATGTTATAAAATAGTTAAATATAAAATTAAAAGTTATTTATCATTTCTATCTAAAATTATAATCGTGTGATAACTGTGTCATTTAAATATAAAATACCTAATTATAAGTAAGAATTAAAATCATCCTATGTTAATTCTATGTTATAGAAACATTTCTGTGAAAAATTAAAAATTATCAAATATTCCATACTTAAATAAACGATACAATATTCAGTGCATAACTAAAATTAATTTCCAACCGTATTATGTACTCACAAGAAAGTAGAGACATCACAATAAAAAAAGGGTAAGTTTTCTTTTGAGTTTAATTACAACACTTTTCTATATTCCATTTCTTGATTACAAAATTCCGATACCGAATAGTTAATATACAACAAACATAATTTCAAGTTCATAATTAGCACGTTCTTTTATATAATGCATTAAATATAATATAAAGTAATCATAACAATTGTATATCTTTATATATATTTTATTCATGTTACATTATTGAATAAACGACCTTGCTTATTCAACATAAATTTGATTGTATATCGCGACGGCACAATACTAAAGGAATAAAATTACAACTTATAATATCAACTAATTATATATACAAGTAATTCGATGAACCTTATATAACATATTCAACTAAATAAAATATTTTGAACTTGCACAGTTATATAATTCATGCAGTTAGTTCCGCGAACCAAAATTTATATACAGGGTAGTACGTAAATTTAACAATATAAAATTTCATACTCGATAAATCCAAACAAATTATATACATATAAAATTACATTTATTTACAAATACACATATATATAATCAAAACACACAAAACAAATATAAAATAATATATAAAAGATAAAAACATTTAACATATAAAACATTGGCGCTGTAGTTTTTCGAACCTAAAGCGTTAGTTAAGGAAAAGAAAAATACACGACGATACGTACAGTAAATTAAAGGGTTGAAAAATCCCAGTTCTCGAACGGCGAAAACTAAAAAACACTTTTTAAAGTCGCATCGCTGTCCCAGTAAATCAAATAAAAATTGCCCATGCCCAAGTTGTGATCCCCCAGTCTACAAATTTTAAAATAAAGAAATCTTAAGGTTGGAAGTTCAAGCGTTGTTTTAATATTCAAAAGGGCCGTTCTCTACCAAAAACTAATTAATTTTATCCTAGCAAAGCAAATATTTTTTTTTAAATAAAGTGAAGTGAAAAAAGAAAACAAAATCCTTTTATGTTCAATAACAAAGCCTCACCATTCGAAAAGAAATCAGAGAAAACAAACAGATCACCAGAAAGGCCGAGAACAAATCAACGAGAACCATCACTAATTAGAAACGATAGAACACGCAGCCAGTCAGCAAGCACACCCCCCGCACAAAAACCACAGGCAGAAATTAAACAAAAAGAAGCAGAAAAAGCAACTCAAACAACCCAGGCAGTAACAGAACGAAAAACAACCAGCACGCAAACCTCAAAAACACAAAAAATGGAACGCAAACAAATTCAACAACTAATCACAGATCACGCAATCCCAGAATTCAGCGGAGAAGACGTAGAACAAAATACAAGCAAACTAGCACGGTTCATAGGCATTGCAGATTGCGTATACAAAATGTTGGGAACAGAAGCAGAAAGAGAAACATTCACGCAACTAATAAAATTCAAACTCACAGGTGACGCGTATACGAGAATAAGCCACAGGGATATTAACGACTACGAAACATTAAAGGAAACCATAAAAAACATGTACGCGAAAACATTCACTTTAAATGAACTAGAAAGAAAATTCATGGATGTTCAACAATCATACGGCGAAACAATAAGGAACTATGGATACAGATTAATCGAGGCACTAGATAAATATAAAAGTGGATATAAAAACAAATATGCACTACAAACAATAGACAAATCATACACACAACATTTAGACACAACAGCAGTGCAATCATTCAAACGAGGATTGAACAACGTGATATTACGAGAGAAAGTAGCGACTGTACATGCAAGCGATGTGGATATGATAATAAACGAAACCGAAGGAATCGAGCAAATGTTAGCAGCCCCAACTAGTCTACCCAATACCCAACCAACACGGAACTATTCAACAACAAACATAACACCACAACAACATTACAACCCAGGAACACAGAATTTGAACATGAACAACCAAGTATGGAAAACTCAAATCATATGCAACTACTGCCAGAAACCTAACCACACATACGATGTCTGCAGAACACGAATCGCAACACAACGAAGTACACAGAATACAAACTACTACCCTCGGCCACAATTCAACAACTACCCTCACAACCTAAATAATCAAAACACACCACAGGTAATACGAAGTAACTTCACGCCAAGGACAACACAGAATAACAACCCATACCAAACAGACACGCAAAATAATTTCACACAATACAGACAACCTCAGCAAAGAAGTAACTTCAAACCAAAATATTGCTCACACTGCAAGACAACCACAGGCCACACATTCGAAGAATGCAGAAGCAAGTTCATAGGGCAAAGAACATATAACACAAACGACTACCCTAGGCAACCGCCACAACAACAAGCATACAACACGAATAATTATCAACAGCAACAACCACAACAAAAAACAACAAACGACCTAGAAGACAGACTAAAAAATATGAGGATAAATCAAATCATGCCGCAGCAACAAAACCTGATACACCAACACGACCAGGGAAACGCGAACGGATCCGACCAGCTGTAGGAGAGCTGCCGCCGTTGGATCCAACAAACATAAATAATGACCATACTAAAACGCAACAAGAACAAGGACATTCTCTCCAGATGGGATGCATTCCAGAAATGTACCTCCAATTCAACAATCAAACGGGTCCAGACACCCATAATCAATTAAACAATCAAACGGGTCCAGACACCCATAATCAATTAAACAATCAAACGGGTCCAGAAACCCATAATCAATTAAACAATCAAACGGGTCCAGAAACCCATAATCAATTAAACAATCAAACGGGTCCAGACACCCATAATCAATTAAACAATCAAACGGGTCCAGACACCCATAATCAGTTAATCAATCAAACAGGTCCAGACACCCACAATCAATTAATCAATCAAACGAGTCCAGACACTCGAATACAAATCACCAAAACTACAAGCACAAACGCTAATAAACAAAAAATACCCAACATTGAAAACACAAGAGAAATCAACTCATTTAAACACAACACAACAATGTCGCATATTGTAGTAATTTTATCTCTTTTACAAATAATAGGATTACACATAAAATTATTTATAATAGAAACACACAAAAATTTAAAAAATCTAACAAAATCAAAAATACAAAACTGCAATGAACAGACAAATCAAAAACTAACAAACATAAAACAAATAATTTATCTAACCATTAACAAAATAACATTACAAGCAACGGAACTCATTAAACACAAACACAGAACAAAATGTAAAACAGTCACAAAAGCTAAAGAACCAAAACGGACAGAAGTAGCCGACTCAAATAAAAACCACCATATAATCAAACCAACAAGAAAAGACAACTCGTACGACATTAAACATTTACTATACCCTGAAGAACAACAGATTATTAAACCAGTAAACTTAGTATCAAAATTCAAAATAGACAGAGACACCATTTCACCTGTAATAGGCAACTTAAGACCGAAATTACTACTAGACTCAGGAGCAGACGTATCACTAATTAAAGGAAAAATAATTAAAACCAGAAAAATAAACACCTCAGACATACTAGATCTAACAGGCATAGGGAAAGGCACGATCAAAACAAAAGGATCATTAAATTTAGAGATAGAATTTGACAAGGATTTAACAATAACACACCAGTTTCACAAAGTCCCAGACAATTTCCCAATCACAGAAGACGGAATTATAGGCAGAGATTTCTTCGATGAACACAAAGTAGACATACTCTATAGCACAAACCAGCTTAAAATAGGACAGAAATTCATAAATTTCTCAAACCAACCCGAAAATAAAATCACACTACCTGCACGGAGTGAAACAGTAATCGAAATCCAAACGGAAACCAATAAATTATGTATATGCTCAGCTCAAGAGATAGTACCTGGAGTATTCATACCTCATATGTTACTCGAACCTAGAAACTTCAAAGCAAAGATTTTAGTAGCAAATACACTCGCAGCTAATACTGAAATACGAAACTTCCAACCAGAAATAGAAACAATAGAACAATACCCAGTAGAAAACGATAAAGTAGACCAAAACGTTAACAGAGAAGAAATCGTAACCCAAACGATCGCAGAAAATCTAGACAAATCAAATAATATACAGGAAAACCTATCCATACTAGAACTCTGTTTAAAATACCAAGATATCTTTTACATAGAGGGTGACAATTTAACAAGCGTATCAGGAGTTAGGCATGACATAAACCTATATACGGACTCAAAACCAGTACATGTACAGAGGTACAGACTTCCTCAAGCCCACAAGGACGAAATTAATAGGCAAGTGAACGAAATGTTGTCAGAAGGAAAAATCCAACCCAGCATAAGCCCATTTAACAGCCCACTCTTAGCTGTACCCAAAAAACCTGGTAAAGATGGTAAACCGAAATGGAGAGTCGTAGTTGACTTCCGTAAATTGAATGAAATCACAATAGGTGACTCATTCCCACTACCAAACATAAACGATATTCTCGACCAACTTGCTCATGCACAATATTTTTCCACATTAGACATGGCTAGCGGTTATCATCAAATAGAGATGAACCCTAGTGATTCCCACAAAACCGCATTCAGCACCGACTATGGCCACTTCGAGTTCAAACGAATGCCATTCGGTCTCAAAAATTCACAAGCAACATTTCAAAGAATGATTAACAACATTCTCAGAGGTTTCCAAGGTCTAAAAGGATTCGTATATTTAGACGATGTCATAATCTACGGTAAAAACCTTAACGATCACAACCAAAAACTCACTGAAGTTTTTGAAATTTGTCGAGCAAATAACCTAAAGCTTCAATGTACCAAATGTCAATTTTTAAAAAAAGAAATCACTTTCCTAGGTCACCTGATAACCCCAGAAGGTATCAAACCAAACCCTATAACCACACAAGCAGTCCAAGAATTCCCAACTCCAAAAAATGTCAGAGAAACTCAATCATTCCTAGGTTTAGCCAATTATTACCGCCGTTTCATCCCAAAATTCTCAGAAATCGCGGAACCATTAACCAAATTAACAAGGAAAGGTACACCTTTTATATTTTCCGAAACCTGTACAAACGCATTCAACTCACTAAAACTATGTCTAGCCAAACCACCTATACTAAAATATCCTGACATGACAAGACTGTTTACGTTAACCACAGACGCAAGCGATTATAGTTTAGGAGCAGTTTTATCTCAAATATACCCCACAGGTGAATTCCCAGTAGCATTCGCAAGTAGAGCACTCGGCAAGTCTGAAAGAAATTATTCAACAATTGAAAAGGAAATGCTCGCTATCTACTGGGCAGTCAATAATTTTAGACCATACCTTTACGGTAGAAGATTCACTATCGTCACCGACCACAAACCGTTAACAGGGAACTTAACTAAAATACCGAACCGAATTCTGAAGTGGAATTTAAAATTATCAGAATATAACTTCGAAATAGTCCATAAACCAGGTAAACAAAACACAAACGCAGACGCACTAAGCCGTATTAAACATAATCAAATAACAGCTATAACAAGAGCACAAACTAAGAACCAAACACAAAAGACACAAGATACAAACCCAAACCCAAACACAACTACCATTCACAACACAACACAAATTACTGACGAAGGCATAAACAGACCAACGAACAACAAAATAGAAGTAGTTCACGATATAAAAAAGCGACAACAAATACTCCAAGAATACCATAATTTACCATTAGGAGGCCACGCAGGTACATGGCGAACATACAAAAGAATCAAAATGCTTTATTACTGGCCAAAAATGCTGATAGACATTAACAGACACATCAGAAAATGCTACGAATGTAAAAGAAACAAATCTCATAGGCAAACACGAGCCCCACTACAAATCACCCCAACGGCTGAATACCCATTCCAAAGAGTAGCATTTGACATTGTAGGCCCCCTACCCAAAACAGAAAACGGAAACGTCTACTTACTCACATTCCAAGACGACCTATCAAAATTTTCGGGAGCAATCCCAGTCCCAAATCAAGAAGCTAACACAGTAGCCAAAGCCTTATGCGAATATTATATTACCAAATACGGCATCCCCGAAAAAATCTTAACTGATCAAGGCAGCAACTTCATGAGCAAATCATTCAATGAAGTATGCAAACTACTCAAACTCAAACATATAACTACAACTGCATATCACCCCCAAACAAATGGAGCTCTTGAAAAATCCCACAACACTTTAAAAGAATACCTCAGATCCTTCACGGATATTGATAAACAAAATTGGGACGAAATGTGCCACTACGCAATATTTGTATACAATACCACACCTCATTGCTCAACAAACTACACACCTCACGAACTGGTATATGGAAGACCAGCTCTCATCCCAAGCGCAGTCAAAAAAGACCCAGAACCGATATACAATTTCAACGATTACGTCACAGAACTAAAAGCAAGACTAAGACTCGCACACGCGATTGCCAGAGAAAACATCAACAAACGGAAACAATTAGTAAAGCAGCAGTATGACAAAAAACTTAACAATATCAGTTTAAAACCGGACGACTTAGTATGGCTCAAAAACGAGAGCAGAAAAACAAAACAAGATCCAATATGGCTCGGACCATATAAGGTAGTAAGATTAGATTCAGAAGTAAATACAACTATACTAATAAAAAACGAACACAAAAAAGTACACAACAACCGTCTTTTAAAACAAAACTAACACACTATCACTAATCATAAACAAACAAATCCACAGGAAACACATACACACAATCATCATAATATCCATCCTGGTGCTATCAAAAGAAGTATCAACCCAAAGCAGCCAAATGTTCGAACAACAAAAAATAGAAAATAACGGAGTCTTCTTCGAAAAAATCAACAAACTAGCATTCTACACTAACAGCCTAACAATTGTCACAACGGTGAACTTACCACAGATCAATGACATAGCCAGTACACTGACAAGTTGCGACGGACATCTAAAAACATTATGTGATGAAATACTAGTAAAAAACCCGACTGATCTTTGTAAACCATTTCGACGAGAACTTCAATGGCACATAACACAAATCTCCAAACAAAACAACAAACTCAAAGAAATGTACGGAAGACAGAAAAGAGGTTTGATAGATATAGGAGGTAGAATTTCAAAATTCGTATTAGGAACAATGGATTCCGAAGATTCAAACAAAATATACGAGAACTTAAAAAATTTAGAAGATGGCCAGATCCAACTACTTAATATATGCAGACAATTTCCCAATCACAGAAGACGGAATTATAGGCAGAGATTTCTTCGATGAACACAAAGTAGACATACTCTATAGCACAAACCAGCTTAAAATAGGACAGAAATTCATAAATTTCTCAAACCAACCCGAAAATAAAATCACACTACCTGCACGGAGTGAAACAGTAATCGAAATCCAAACGGAAACCAATAAATTATGTATATGCTCAGCTCAAGAGATAGTACCTGGAGTATTCATACCTCATATGTTACTCGAACCTAGAAACTTCAAAGCAAAGATTTTAGTAGCAAATACACTCGCAGCTAATACTGAAATACGAAACTTCCAACCAGAAATAGAAACAATAGAACAATACCCAGTAGAAAACGATAAAGTAGACCAAAACGTTAACAGAGAAGAAATCGTAACCCAAACGATCGCAGAAAATCTAGACAAATCAAATAATATACAGGAAAACCTATCCATACTAGAACTCTGTTTAAAATACCAAGATATCTTTTACATAGAGGGTGACAATTTAACAAGCGTATCAGGAGTTAGGCATGACATAAACCTATATACGGACTCAAAACCAGTACATGTACAGAGGTACAGACTTCCTCAAGCCCACAAGGACGAAATTAATAGGCAAGTGAACGAAATGTTGTCAGAAGGAAAAATCCAACCCAGCATAAGCCCATTTAACAGCCCACTCTTAGCTGTACCCAAAAAACCTGGTAAAGATGGTAAACCGAAATGGAGAGTCGTAGTTGACTTCCGTAAATTGAATGAAATCACAATAGGTGACTCATTCCCACTACCAAACATAAACGATATTCTCGACCAACTTGGTCATGCACAATATTTTTCCACATTAGACATGGCTAGCGGTTATCATCAAATAGAGATGAACCCTAGTGATTCCCACAAAACCGCATTCAGCACCGACTATGGCCACTTCGAGTTCAAACGAATGCCATTCGGTCTCAAAAATTCACAAGCAACATTTCAAAGAATGATTAACAACATTATCAGAGGTTTCCAAGGTCTAAAAGGATTCGTATATTTAGACGATGTCATAATCTACGGTAAAAACCTTAACGATCACAACCAAAAACTCACTGAAGTTTTTGAAATTTGTCGAGCAAATAACCTAAAGCTTCAATGTACCAAATGTCAATTTTTAAAAAAAGAAATCACTTTCCTAGGTCACCTGATAACCCCAGAAGGTATCAAACCAAACCCTATAACCACACAAGCAGTCCAAGAATTCCCAACTCCAAAAAATGTCAGAGAAACTCAATCATTCCTAGGTTTAGCCAATTATTACCGCCGTTTCATCCCAAAATTCTCAGAAATCGCGGAACCATTAACCAAATTAACAAGGAAAGGTACACCTTTTATATTTTCCGAAACCTGTACAAACGCATTCAACTCACTAAAACTATGTCTAACCAAACCACCTATACTAAAATATCCTGACATGACAAGACTGTTTACGTTAACCACAGACGCAAGCGATTATAGTTTAGGAGCAGTATTATCTCAAATATACCCCACAGGTGAATTCCCAGTAGCATTCGCAAGTAGAGCACTCGGCAAGTCTGAAAGAAATTATTCAACAATTGAAAAGGAAATGCTCGCTATCTACTGGGCAGTCAATAATTTTAGACCATACCTTTACGGTAGAAGATTCACTATCGTCACCGACCACAAACCGTTAACAGGGAACTTAACTAAAATACCGAACCGAATTCTGAAGTGGAATTTAAAATTATCAGAATATAACTTCGAAATAGTCCATAAACCAGGTAAACAAAACACAAACGCAGACGCACTAAGCCGTATTAAACATAATCAAATAACAGCTATAACAAGAGCACAAACTAAGAACCAAACACAAAAGACACAAGATACAAACCCAAACCCAGACACAACTACCATTCACAACACAACACAAATTACTGACGAAGGCATAAACAGACCAACGAACAACAAAATAGAAGTAGTTCACGATATAAAAAAGCGACAACAAATACTCCAAGAATACCATAATTTACCATTAGGAAGGCCACGCAGGTACATGGCGAACATACAAAAGAATCAAAATGCTTTATTACTGGCCAAAAATGCTGATAGACATTAACAGACACATCAGAAAATGCTACGAATGTAAAAGAAACAAATCTCATAGGCAAACACGAGCTCCACTACAAATCACCCCAACGGCTGAATACCCATTCCAAAGAGTAGCATTTGACATTGTAGGCCCCCTACCCAAAACAGAAAACGGAAACGTCTACTTACTCACATTCCAAGACGACCTATCAAAATTTTCGGGAGCAATCCCAGTCCCAAATCAAGAAGCTAACACAGTAGCCAAAGCCTTATGCGAATATTATATTACCAAATACGGCATCCCCGAAAAAATCTTAACTGATCAAGGCAGCAACTTCATGAGCAAATCATTCAATGAAGTATGCAAACTACTCAAACTCAAACATATAACTACAACTGCATATCACCCCCAAACAAATGGAGCTCTTGAAAAATCCCACAACACTTTAAAAGAATACCTCAGATCCTTCACGGATATTGATAAACAAAATTGGGACGAAATGTGCCACTACGCAATATTTGTATACAATACCACACCTCATTGCTCAACAAACTACACACCTCACGAACTGGTATATGGAAGACCAGCTCTCATCCCAAGCGCAGTCAAAAAAGACCCAGAACCGATATACAATTTCAACGATTACGTCACAGAACTAAAAGCAAGACTAAGACTCGCACACGCGATTGCCAGAGAAAACATCAACAAACGGAAACAATTAGTAAAGCAGCAGTATGACAAAAAACTTAACAATATCAGTTTAAAACCGGACGACTTAGTATGGCTCAAAAACGAGAGCAGAAAAACAAAACAAGATCCAATATGGCTCGGACCATATAAGGTAGTAAGATTAGATTCAGAAGTAAATACAACTATACTAATAAAAAACGAACACAAAAAAGTACACAACAACCGTCTTTTAAAACAAAACTAACACACTATCACTAATCATAAACAAACAAATCCACAGGAAACACATACACACAATCATCATAATATCCATCCTGGTGCTATCAAAAGAAGTATCAACCCAAAGCAGCCAAATGTTCGAACAACAAAAAATAGAAAATAACGGAGTCTTCTTCGAAAAAATCAACAAACTAGCATTCTACACTAACAGCCTAACAATTGTCACAACGGTGAACTTACCACAGATCAATGACATAGCCAGTACACTGACAAGTTGCGACGGACATCTAAAAACATTATGTGATGAAATACTAGTAAAAAACCCGACTGATCTTTGTAAACCATTTCGACGAGAACTTCAATGGCACATAACACAAATCTCCAAACAAAACAACAAACTCAAAGAAATGTACGGAAGACAGAAAAGAGGTTTGATAGATATAGGAGGTAGAATTTCAAAATTCGTATTAGGAACAATGGATTCCGAAGATTCAAACAAAATATACGAGAACTTAAAAAATTTAGAAGATGGCCAGATCCAACTACTTAACCTAGAAAATCAACATATTGCAACATTACAATCAAACTTCAACGCGTTAGCCAAACCTATAACACAACTTCAAAACGAAACAGAAGAAATAGAAAATAAACTAAACCAACTAATTCAACGGTCAAACGATCAACACGAGTTTTTCGAAAGAAAACAACAATTAGCACAACAAACCTCCGAACTAATGTCACTACTACTAATACAGTGTTTACATATAAATAGAATGCAAGAAGAAGCCACAGAAATAATCTCAACATTAGACAACAAAAAAATTCACCCATTAGTAATATCATACGAAAAAATTCTAGAAATAGTAAAAAACAGAACCATAGAACTAGACTCAAGTAAAATTATCCATCAAATCCTGAGACAAATTACTGAAGCATCGTACATCGAAGCAAACAAATCAATCATTATAAAAGTATCAGTCCCCATACTAGAAAAGGATAACTACACGTTGTATAAACCATATTTATTACCAATCAAAACAAAAAACGGTTACGAGACATACATAGCACGAACAGAACTACTAGCAATAAGTGAAGACAAAAGCAAATCGACAGAATTAAACACATGGGACATATTGAAAGGAAAAACAATAACAGAAAGCACAGAAACAAATTTCATATTATGTCAAAGAGCCCATCCTACAATCATAAATCAAAACTCACACTGTTTAACAAGCCTGTTTACAAATCCATTAAGTAAAACGAAACCATGTGAAACAATACCAACGCATCCACTATATTCTTTAACAAAATTAGAAAACGCGAACTCATGGCTATATTCTACACCAATACCCATCAATATGATAATAGAAGGTGAAAGTCAAACAAAAACAATAAAAATCATCGGCCAAGGAGTGATATCATTTTTACAAAAATGCCGAATAACAACAGAAGATTTCACAATCAACATAGCCGGACATAATGCCAAGATAGAAATCGAACAACCAACACTACCTGCAAAATCAGAAGAAACCAGTATAGAAATCATTGAACCGAGAATCATTAACGAAAAACAATTACCAAGGTTAAAACTATTAGATGGAAAGAAGCATAATCAAGACTACCTGGAAGAAGCACACAGGATCAAACACCTACAAAACATAGCAGATAACATCCAATTAAGGAATAACACAAAATACGGACTGGACAAATACATAAATAGTACAACAATTATTATCCTAACCGTGACTGTAACAATCATCATCATCACCATAATATACAGACGCTGTTACAAAGCAAGAAAACTACCCAAGAATCCAACAATAAACATACAGAACATAGAAGTAAAAGACATAGAAAAATCGTCCGAAACGTTACAAACAAACAACCAACCATACAATGCCATACGAGTAATATAATAAAGAAATAAGCCATTATTGCCAATTATAAAAAAAAAAAAAAAAAAAAAAAAAAACTAAAAAAAAAACTAACTCTAACTTATAATAAATAATTCTCTCTCATAAAATAATCACTTCAATCTCCACAGAAAAATAAACCAAGTCATGGCAATGACAAAAGAAGAACATGATAGACACGAAAACTTGAAGCAAGCCACAATAGAGTGGGAAAATTACCAGCAACAGGAAGAGGAGAATAACAAAACAAAATTAAAACTTGCCAGACGAAAGGAGGAGCAAAACAAGGCACTGCCAGATCTGCCCGAAGAATTCTGGATAACAATACGCAAAAACCCACCAATAGTACCATACAATGAAAGACAAATGAAGGAAATAGAAAAAAGACGAGTAGAAGATATCAGAGAATTGGAGCAAAACGCCCAATGGATAAAAGAAGACGAAGAAACATGGCAACGAAAATTAAAAAGAATAAAATCACTCGAACGTAGAGAAAAAAATTGGAAATGCCCAATAATTACCAGACCTCCACATTTCCCTCTAGAAGCCCCAAAATTTCTAAGCTACACAAAACCCCTACCCAAAACTCCCAACAATAAAATAAACAAGAAAGTAACCTTTAATATTTCAATTTAAAAAAAAAAAAAAAAAAAAAAAACGTCTATTACATACTTTTTCCCTTTTGCGGAAACCAAATACAACGGCATGCAAAAGGAAACAAGAAATGTCACGCGAAAATCGTTCAAATTCATTAATATAAATTTTTTTCCAATAGTCGCAGGCTAACTAAATATTTTTCCTTTTATATACACTTATAACTACTAACACATAAAAGGAAAAATATAAAACAAAAAAAAAAAAAAAACATACATAACACTAACCTTAAAATTAGCATTCATACAAAAACCCTACACAGTTATCATAATAATAAATTTTCCTTAAGAAACATATAATAAACAATTATCACTAAGTATTAAGTACAATATCGAAAGATATATACAAAATAAGTAACATAGAATAAGTAAACTAAAGTTAAACACATATTACACACACTATTATATTCCAAAAAAAAAAAAAAAAAAAAAAAAAAAAAAAAAAAAAAAAAAAAAAACACACACAGAAAACAAGTAAAACATTAAGCAAATACTAACCTTAGTAATAAAAACAATAAATAAATGTTAAATATAAAGCAAAATAAATAATACAACGACACAGAAGATAAGACACACCAGCCAAATGAAGGAAGCCAAAAAATCGAACAAATCCATAGACAAGACCAGACCAACATCCACACAAGGGAATCAAATGGATCAAAAGTTCATCAGAGCCTAATCAATAAGATAGGTGAATTCTGACCCTTATAGTCTAGAATGTCAAATTCTGAAAACAAATTCCAACAAGTTAACACAAACAACCAACATCCACAGAAACAGAAGCACAATAATAATAACTATAATAACGATATAAATAAATAGAAAATAGGAACCAATGCTAACATAAACATATACCAAAATATTAAAATAACTCCAACATGAAAATTTTGCATACAAAATTTTCACTCGCCAAGGAGGAAGGTATGTTGTGATACAAAATTAACATATACAAAATCAGTATATACAAAGTATACACAATTGACCTTAAAACAAAGTATTTAGGGCGGAAATATAAAAATTTAACAAAAATTATAACACAAATCCAAAACTAGAACATTAAAATAACAAACAAAAAAACTAACACAAATTAAAACCTAAACCCAAATTACAAAGTAAAGCAAATTATCACCGGCAAGTTGAACAAAATTATCAAATTACAAATATCATGACCCAAAATACAATGTACTGGGCATGAAAAGCCAAATCGGCAAAAATTCAATTCAACAAAAAATTATGCTTAAGCGCCACAAAGGCAAGAAATGAATTTTGAATGAAAAGTCTAAAAAAAAAGTAGAAATGGTTATTCATTAGTTCCGTGGCTTTTAAGAAAATAAGAGCAAAAATAGTTCCGTGGTTTCTAAAACAAAAGATTTCAGTTCTTTAAATATAAAATTAAAAGTTATTTATCATTTCTATCAAAAATTATAATCGTGTATTAACTGTGTCATTAAAACATAAAACATCCAAATATAAATTAATAATTAAAACCATTCTATATTAAATTTATGTTATAAAATAGTCCAATATAAAATTAAAAGTTATAAATCATTTCTATATAAAATCATAATCGTGTGTTAACTGTGTCATTTAAACATAAAATATACAAATATAAATTAATAATTAAAACCATTCTATATTAAATTTATGTTATAAAATAGTTAAATATAAAATTAAAAGTTATTTATCATTTCTATCTAAAATTATAATCGTGTGATAACTGTGTCATTTAAATATAAAATACCTAATTATAAGTAAGAATTAAAATCATCCTATGTTAATTCTATGTTATAGAAACATTTCTGTGAAAAATTAAAAATTATCAAATATTCCATACTTAAATAAACGATACAATATTCAGTGCATAACTAAAATTAATTTCCAACCGTATTATGTACTCACAAGAAAGTAGAGACATCACAATAAAAAAAGGGTAAGTTTTCTTTTGAGTTTAATTACAACACTTTTCTATATTCCATTTCTTGATTACAAAATTCCGATACCGAATAGTTAATATACAACAAACATAATTTCAAGTTCATAATTAGCACGTTCTTTTATATAATGCATTAAATATAATATAAAGTAATCATAACAATTGTATATCTTTATATATATTTTATTCATGTTACATTATTGAATAAACGACCTTGCTTATTCAACATAAATTTGATTGTATATCGCGACGGCACAATACTAAAGGAATAAAATTACAACTTATAATATCAACTAATTATATATACAAGTAATTCGATGAACCTTATATAACATATTCAACTAAATAAAATATTTTGAACTTGCACAGTTATATAATTCATGCAGTTAGTTCCGCGAACCAAAATTTATATACAGGGTAGTACGTAAATTTAACAATATAAAATTTCATACTCGATAAATCCAAACAAATTATATACATATAAAATTACATTTATTTACAAATACACATATATATAATCAAAACACACAAAACAAATATAAAATAATATATAAAAGATAAAAACATTTAACATATAAAACACTAAAACACGGGTTAAGGTTCTTATGTTTGAATATTTAAGGCATAATTTCTCGAGAACATCAAAGCCTTGCGAAATTGAGGCTAAGTTTGTAATGACTGGGATGGTATCGTCATGTACTCTTATTGGCGAAGCCGGATAGACTAGAGGATTTTCGTTTAAAAAGTTGGGACCTCGTATCCAAAGGTTATCGGTTACAAAAATATTTAGTGTAACACCTCTGGTTGCTTTGTCGGCTGGGTTCTCGTGGCTCGGTACATAATGCCATTGCGTTGGGTTCGTAGAGGACATAATTTCAGCAACTCGGTTTGCTTGAAATGTCTCTAAAGTTTTCGGAGGTTTCGAGAGCCACTGTAAAACAATCGTTGAATCGGTGTACAAATGAATAAATGCATTTTTCGACAGTTGGAGCGAATCTACTACTAATTTTAGCAATCGTACCAGTAATGTGGCGCCGTTTAGCTCCAGTTTTGGTATTGTGAGCGTTTCAATGGGAGCTACTCGCGTTTTGGCTATGACGAGATTAGTTTTAACAGCTCCATTAGGGGAAATAATTCGCGGGTAAATAGTAGCTGCATAAGCATCCCTCGACGCATCGGAGAATCCGTGCAGTTCGACTTCATCGGTGGTACATAGCCATCTTGGAAACTTTAAGTGAGCTAACAATTCCAGCTGTTCTCGTAGCAACAAATAATCATTCAGGGTATTTGATGGTAATTCATCGTCCCAGCCAATGCCTTCCAACCATAGGGACTGGAATAAAATTTTAAAACCAATCGTAACGGGTGATAAAAGCCCCAGCGGGTCGTATATACGTGAAGTTTCAGACAAATATAATTTTTTAGTAATCTTTGTTTGTGTTGTTGGCAATGATACCTTGAAACTGAAATAGTCTTCTAGAGCATTGTATTTGATCCTCAATATCGAAATTATTCGTTTATTATCTGTAACTTCCCATGCTGACATTTCGCGACTTTCCGGTGGAATGTTTTCTAGTAGCGATGGGTGATTTGCCGACCATTTTCGTATATTAAATCCACCACAATTGAGCAGTTGTATGATATCGTCCTGTAATTTTATTGCTGACTCTAGACTATGACTACCACTCAATAAGTCATCCATGTAAAAATCCGCCTTAACGATCTTACTGGCTTCAGGATAGCTCTTCTCATACTTATCGGCAAGGTAATGTAATGAAGCGGTGGCTAGGAACGGTGCTGGCGATGTACCGTAGGTTACTGTCTTCAAACGGTATTGTGATAATTTCATACCTGGGTTTTCTCTCCACAAGATACGATGGTAATCTTTATCTCTATCGGAGATGGAAATCTGCCGGAACATCTTCTCGATATCCGCCGAAAAAATGTATCGGTGCTTTCGAAAGCGTATTAGAAGGTTGACTAAGTTATTCTGCACGGTCGGACCGACCATAAAGTTGTCATTTAAAGAGTACCCGTTGCCGGATTTTGCCGAAGCATCAAAAACTACGCGAACCTTTGTGGTTGAGCTGGAATCCTTCACAACCGGATGATGTGGTAAATAACATATTTAATTATTAGGCTTCGAAATTTCGTCTTCCGGTATCAATTCCATATGATTTAACTTAAGGTATTCTTGCATAAATTCAACGTATGGCTTTCTCATATCTTCATCACGAACCAGTCTTTTCTCTAAAAGTTGATATCTACGTTGTGCTTGCGTAAACGACTCCCCAATTCCAGGACGGTCATTTTTAAAGGGTAACTGCACGACTATCTTATTTCGAATTTCGGATTCTTCTATTTTGGTAGTTGCGTTAAAGAACTTAACACAATTTCGTTCTTCGGTCGTCAATGCAAAAGCACCTCGTCGGACAAAAGCACCTCTTCTGTCCGCCAAAATCTCTCGATAGCTACTTCTAACCGTTGAAGAGTTTCAGCATCAACATGAAGACAGGTTTTACCTCTGTTGGAAGTAGGTTGTTCGATATCGTAGATAGTTCCCCCAACTAACCATCCGAGTTTAGAATTTTGTATATAGGGGTAATCTGGGATAGGTTGGGATTTTCCGTCTAACAATATCTCAAAAAAAGTCTCACATCCCAATAACAACTCAACATCTGCTGCAAGATAATATTCTGGATCGGCTAACGGCGTATTGGCTTCAAAATTTAACAATCCTTTATCGAAGGATTTGTGTGGTAATCTTGCCGATATTGATGGCAGGATGTACGCTTCAACATTCATACAAAATAGCGGATTGATTGAAGATCGTAATGTAATCTTGGATTTACCTCTTGAGCTGCATGATCGCGATTGATTAATGGAACTAATTGTAATATCCGACTTTGAACGCGGGATTTTCAATCGGCTTATAAGACCTTCCGTAATAAAATTGTGCGTCGACCCCGAATCCAACAGAGCTCGACCTTTTATCCAGTTCCCATATTTATCCTGTACGTCCAATTTTGCGGTAGGTAAGATAGGGATATTACCTTTAGTCGAACGGGCAACTTCTACTGGATTCTTAATTGGCATTGGTTTCTCTAGGTATCGACACATCGGTACGGCCAACATCGTGGTAGCTGATTCGATATTACGAGTTGAAATGGGCTGAACGGTATTTTGATTAACGGTCACATACGTTTTTGGTAATTCTTTATCATTCTGTGAACCCTCGGTTATTTGTAGGGTATGGACGTAATGCAACAAGGTATTGTGCCGTTTGGGACATTTTTGACAATGTTTTCTCCTGTTACAGCTCGTGATTAGGTGTCGATCAGTAAGGCAGTTAAAACAGCGGTTGGATTTGGATATGAACTCGCGGCGCGAGATAATGTCCATTGCACGAAATTTAGGACACTCGTACAATCTATGTTCTTCATTTTCACAGAACGGACAGGGCGGTAACTGTATAGCGGCATAATATGAATTAATCGGTGTTGGTGACTTGAGGGCAGCAAATCGTTTGGTTGTAGGCTCAACTAGTGAATTCATTCTCTTAGATAGAAATTCTAAGAATTCATCAACCGTTGGATAATCGTTTTCAGCTGACTCGTATTTCCATAGCTGCCTTGTATCGTCGTCCAATTTTTCGGCTGCCAAAAGGATTAACCACGGGTCCCGGTGCGTTGCTAGATCTCCGAGGACCTTTAGACCTCGAATGGTTTCATCTAACGTATCATGAAGCTTAGTGATACTCATGGCTGACGGTTTACTAAATTTTGGCGACAAAAGGAATTCGCGAATGTAACCTTCAACTATAGTCCGTTTTCTATCGTATTTCTTGACCAATCGTTTTAACGCTTCATAATAACTTGCATCGTCTACACGGAAATGGCAAACAGTTGTATATGCGGCTCCACGAAACTGCCCCAGAAGATATTTGAACTTCTTGGCGGATGATAGGTTTTTGTTCTCGAGGACCGTGGATATGTAAACATCATAAAATGATTGCCATTGTTTCAGATTGCCATCGAAAGTAGGGAGACTCAGTCTCGGTAATTTCAGATAGAAATCAGATAGAAATCAGATAGAAAATTGATTTGGGTGGTATTCAAGGAAACATCGGCATCATCGCGAGGAGTCGGTATCGCGGCCTTAGTCGAGAGTTGTCTTATCAGCACTTGCAATTTCGCAACGATTGAATAATACGCTTCGTCGAAAATATCCATATCCGAAATAAATATTTGATCCTCGAGTGAAATAAAGTGATTATACATGTCGTTCACTTTAGTTAACCGGATTGTCAATTCGTCATAAGTGGAGTTTTCGCCTTTCGTATTTACAAAATTAGCAATCTTTGTTAACTGACCCTTGATCACACTTTTGCGTTTAATTAATGCTTCCATTTTAAGACTAGGTTGAAATATAACTAAACTTTTCGATAACTTATTAAATGTGTTAATTATATAAACACAGCGCGAGCACACAGAAAATGGCACACAACCACTCGAAATATGATTTTAAATTCGATTATATATTTTTTATAAATTGAGGTTAGGAGTCAATCACTTAAATAATGTGGAACGGCTCACCTGATTTCAATCCTGTATTCGACTGTTAACTAGAGACTAATTAAAATATCATTCGGCAAATGGCGGCTGGAATATGGGCACGCGGTGAATTGTGGCTTGTTTTTAATTTCGTACTTATCTGCCAACTGGAAATGGACACCAATCGATGAATGGCGGCTGCTACATGGGCACGCGGTGAATGGTGCTTGGTTTGTAACTATATACTAGGCTGCCAACCGGATATGATAAAATACCATGCGGTGAATGGCGGTGGGTATTTCGGAATAAATCCTTTAATAATTTTGATGATTTGTACAAATCCGTAGAAATACCATGCGGTGGATGGCGGTGGGTATTTCGGCGCGTGTAGGCTGGCTGCAGTATTGGCTTGACTCGAATTAAAATCGTCTTCGTTTTACTATTACCTTTGATGCGCTTTGGTATCGCATCCGGCTCGAAGGACCATATATATGTATAAATAATAAACCGGTGGTACTGTAACTAGTTACTATTTATTTTAAGTTTTAATAATTTATTTTATTTTAAGTTAAAAGACGATGTTATTCAATAATGGTTAAATTTATAATTTATTTCTTAATTTTAAGCACGACTTGTCGCTATGGTGGTTAATGACAAAGAGAATTTTATTTGGTTTTTATAAATATTAATTACAAAAAATGTTGGTCTATTTACCATAGAGGGTTATCAATCGCTTCGCAATTTAATTGCCACTACATGGCATTACAAATTATATTAGGTATTAAACGCACTTTATAATAAATAGGAATTGTATTGGTGGTAGTACAATATATAAGATAATTACATTAGTAATTGTGTGATGTACAAATGTCATAACAAACTGGTAAGAAATATTTAATATACATAATAAACTGAATTCTTACCTTAACCTAATTACTATTTTAGGTAACCAATTATCCTTATTGTTTTAAAGGTAAGTATCTATATGTGTTAATAAATATATAGAGTAATTCTAGTGTATATTTATTTGTGTTACAATATGCATGACATAATTTGTTGTGATTTGAAGATCAAGTTCACTGACAAATTATGTTATGTATATTGTTTACATATGTTTTTGGTTTGTTATATAAATAATATTTAAACTAATTTCTAGGTAATCTAGATGAATTTATATAATGAAAAGGTAAGTATTAATTAACTGTCAATGTATATGCGATGTTTAAGGTTTATGTAGTATTATCGATGTGTTCCAGGTGAATTCTGTTTCAGGGAGAGAATTTATTCGGGATTAAACACTCGGGGTCCAAATTTTTAATTTTTAAACTCATTTAACGAAAAAGTTTTGTTGTAAGCCCATTTATGGTTTGATACACAACCAAAAGCAATAAAATCAATGTAAAAACTCATTTAACGAAATAGTTTTGTTGTAAGCCAATTTCGTCCAAAATCGCTTTGTACTCGAAAATTTTGGGGTGCAAGTACTTGGAATTCAAATTTTTATTTTTTTTAATTTTTGTCTAATATGGTTTGATACACAACAAAAAGCAATAAAATCAATGTAAAAACTCATTTAACGAAATAGTTTTGTTGTAAGCCCATTTCGTCCAAAATCTCCTTGGACTCGAAAATTTTGAGGTGTAAGTACTTGTGGTCCAAATTTTTAATTTTTTTATTTTTGTCTAATATGGTTTGATACACAACCAAATGCAATAAAATCAATGTAAAAACTCATTTAACGAAATAGTTTTGTTGTAAGCCTATTTCGTCCAAAATCTCCTAGGACTCGAAAATTTTGGGGTGTAAGTACTTGGGGTCCAAATTTTTAATTTTTTTATTTTTGTCTAATATGGTTTGATACACAACCAAAAACATTAAAATCAATGTAAAAACTCATTTAACGAAATAGTTTTGTTGTTAGCCCATTTCATCCAAAATCTCCTTAGACTCGAAAATTTTGGGGTGTAAGTACTTGGGGTCCAAATTTTTAATTTTTTTTATTTTTGTCCATTGTGGTTTGATACACAACAAAAAGCAATAAAATCAATGTAAAAACTCATTTAACGAAATAGTTTTGTTGTAAGCCCATTTCGTCCAAAATCTTCTTGGACTCGAAAATTTTGGGGTGTAAGTACTTGGGGTCCAAATTTTTTTAATTTTATTTTAGTCTAATATCGTTTGTTTCACAACTTAATACAATAAAATCAATGTAAAAACTCATTTAACGAAATAGTTTTGTTGTAAGCCCATTTCGTCCAAAATCTCCTTGGACTCGAAAATTTTGGGGTGTAAGTACTTGGGGTCCAAATTTTTAATTTTTTTATTTTTGTCTAATATGGTTTGATACGCAACCAAAAACAATAAAATCAATGTAAAAACTCATTTAACGAAATAGTTTTGTTGTAAGCCCATTTCATCCAAAATCTCTTTGTACTCGAAAATTTTGGGGTGTAAGTACTTGGGGTCCAAATTTTTAATATTTTTATTTTTGTCTAATATGGTTTGATACACAACAAAAAGCAATTAAATCAATGTAAAAACTCATTTAACGAAATAGTTTTGTTGTAAGCCCATTTCGTCCAAAATCTCCTTGGACTTGAAAATTTTGAGGTGTAACAAATTGGGGACCAAATTTTTAATTTTTTTATTTTTGTCTAATATGGTTTGATACACAACGAAAAGCAATAAAATCAATGTAAAAACTCATTTAACGAAATAGTTTTGTTGTAAGCCCATTTCGTCCAAAATCTCCTTGGACTCGAAAATTTTGGGTTGTAAGTACTTGGGGTCCAAATTTTTAATTTTTTTATTATTGTCTTATATGGTTTGATACACAACCAAAAACAATAAAATCAATGTAAATCTCATTTAACGAAATAGTTTTGTTGTAAGCCCATTTCGTCCGAAATCTCCTTGGACTCGAAAATTTTAGGGTGTAAGTACTTGGGGTCCAAATTTTTAATTTTTTTATTTTTGTCTAATATGGTTTGATACACAAACAAAAACAATAAAATCAATGTAAAAACTCATTTAACGAAATAGTTTTGTTGTAAGCCCATTTCGTCTAAAATCTCCTTGGACTCGAAAATTTTGGGGTGTAAGTACTTTGGGTCCATATTTTTATTTTTTTTTTTGTCTAATATGGTTTAATACACAAAAAAAAGCAATAAAATCAATGTAAAAACTCATTTAACGAAATAGTTTTGTTGTAAGCCCATTCCGTCCAAAATCTACTTGGACTTGAAAATTTTGGGGTGGTAAGTACTTGGGCTCCAAATTTTTAATATTTTAACGAAATTTAACGAAAAACAATAAAGTCAATGTAAAAACTCATTTAACGAAGTAGTTTTGTTGTAAGCCCATTTCGTCCAAAATCTCCTTCGACTCGAAAATTTTAGGGTGTAAGTACTTGGGGTCCAAATTTTTAATTTTTTTATTTTTGTCTAATATGGTTTGATACACAACAAAAACAATAAAATCAATGTAAAAACTCATTTAACGAAATAGTTTTGTTGTAAGCCCATTTCGTCCAAAATCTCCTTGGACTCGAAAATTTTGGGGTGTAAGTACTTTGGGTCCATATTTTAAATTTTTTTATTTTTGTCTAATATGGTTTGATACACAACAAAAAGCAATAAAATCAATGTAAAAACTCATTTAACGAAATAGTTTTGTTGTAAGCCCATTCCGTCCAAAATCTACTTGGACTCGAAAATTTTGGGGTGTAAGTACTTGGACTCCAAATTTTTAATATTTTTATTTTTGTCTAATATGGTTTGATACACAACCAAAAACAATAAAATCAATGTAAAAACTCATTTAACGAAATAGTTTTGTTGTAAGCCAATTTCGTCCAAAATCTCGTTGGACTCGAAAATTTTGGAGTGTAAGTACTTTGGGTCCAAATTTTTAATTTTTTTATTTTTGTCTAATATGGTTAATACACAACAAAAAGCAATAAAATCAATGTAAAAACTTATTTAACGAAATAGTTTTGTTGTAAGCCCATTTCGTCCAAAATCTCCTTGGACTCGAAAATTTTGGAGTGTAAGTACTTTGGGTCCAAATTTATAATATTTTTATTTTTGTCTAATATGGTTTGATACACAACAAAAAACAATAAAATCAATGTAAAAACTCATTTAACGAAATAGTTTTGTTGTAAGCCCATTCCGCCCAAAATCTACTTGGGCTCGAAAATTTTGTGGTGTAAGTACTTGGGCTCCAAATTTTTAATATTTTTATTTTTGTCTAATATGGTTTGATACACAACCAAAAGCAATAAAATCAATGTAAAAACTCATTTAACGAAATAGTTTTGTTGTAAGCCAATTTCGTCCAGAATCTCGTTGGACTCGAAAATTTTGGGGTTTAAGTACTTGGGGTCCAAATTATTAATTTTTTTATTTTTGTCTAATATGGTTTGATACACAACCAAAAGCAATAAAATCAATGTAAAGACTCATTTAACGAAATAGTTTTGTTGTAAGCCCATTTCGTCCAAAATCTCCTTAGACTCGAAAATTTTGGGGTGTTAGTACTTGGGGTCCAAATTATTAATTTTTTTATTTGTGTCTTATATGGTTTGATACACAACCAAAAGCAATAAAATCAATGTAAAAACTCATTTAACGAAATAGTTTTGTTGTAACCTATTTCGTCCAAAATCTCCTTCGACTCGAAAATTTTGGGGTGTAAGTACTTGGGGTCCAAATTTTTAATTTTTTTATTTTTGTTTAATATGGTTTGATACACAACAAAAAGCAATAAAATCAATGTAAAAACTCATTTAACGAAATAGTTTTGTTGTAAGCCCATTTCGTCCAAAATCTCCTTGGACTCAAAAATTTTGGGGTGTAAGTACTTATGGTCCAAATTTTTAATTTTTTATTTTAGTCTAATGTGGTTTGATACACAACCAATAGCAATAGAATCAATGTAAAAACTCATTTAACGAAATAGTTTTGTTGTAAGCCCATTCCGTCCAAAATCTACTTGGACTCGAAAATTTTGGGGTGTAAGTACTTGGGCTCCAAATTTTTTATATTTTTATTTTTGTCTAATATGGTTTGATACGCAACCAAAAACAATTAAATCAATATAAAAACTCATTTAACGAAATAGTTTTGTTGTAAGTCAATTTCGTCCAAAATCTCGTTGGACTCGAAAATTTTGGGGTGTAAGTACTTTGGGTCCAAATTTTAAATTTTTTTATTTTTGTCTTATATGGTTAATACAAAACAAAAAGCAATAAAATCAATGTAAAAACTCATTTAACGAAATAGTTTTGTTGCAAGCCCATTTCGTCCAAAATCTCCTTGGACTCGAAAATTTTGGGGTGTAAGTACTTGGGGTCCAAATTTATAATATTTTTATTTTTGTCTAATATGGTTTGATACACAACAAAAAACAATAAAATCAATGTAAAAACTCATTTAACGAAATAGTTTTGTTGTAAGCCCATTCCGTCCAAAATCTACTTGGACTCGAAAATTTTGTGGTGTAAGTACTTGGGCTAGAAATTTTTAATATTTTTATTTTTGTCTAATATGGTTTGATACACAACCAAAAATAATAAAATCAATGTAAGATCTCATTTAACGAAATAGTTTTGTTGTAAGCCAATTTCGCCCAAAATCTCGTTGGACTCGAAAATTTTGGGGTGTAAGTACTTTGGGTCCAAATTTTTAATTTTTTTATTTTTGTCTAATATGGTTAATACACAACAAAAAGCAATAAAATCAATGTAAAAACTCATTTAACGAAATAGTTTTGTTGTAAGCCCATTTCGTCCAAAATCTCCTTGGACTCGAAAATTTTGGGGTGTAAGTACTTATGGTCCAAATTTTTAATATTTTTATTTATGTCTAATATTGTTTGATACACAACAAAAAGAAATAAAACCAATGTAAAAACTCATTTAACGAAATAGTTTTATTGTAAGCCCATTTCGTCCAAAATCTCCATGGACTCGAAAATTTTGGGGTGTTAGTACTTCGGGTCCAAATTTTAAATTTTTTATTTTTGTCTAATATGGTTAATACACAACAAAAAGCAATAAAATCAATGTAAAAACTCATTTAACGAAATAGTTTTGTTGTAAGCCAATTTCGTCCAGAATCTCGTTGGACTCGAAAATTTTGGGGTTTAAGTACTTGGGGTCCAAATGATTAATTTTTTTATTTTTGTCTAATATGGTTTGATACACAACCAAAAGCAATAAAATCAATGTAAAGACTCATTTAACGAAATAGTTTTGTTGTAAGCCCATTTCGTCCAAAATCTCCTTGGACTCAAAAATTTTGGGGTGTTAGTACTTGGGGTCCAAATTATTAATTTTTTTATTTGTGTCTTATATGGTTTGATACACAACCAAAAGCAATAAAATCAATGTAAAAACTCATTTAACGAAATAGTTTTGTTGTAACCTATTTCGTTCAAAATCTCCTTCGACTCGAAAATTTTGGGGTGTAAGTACTTGGGGTCCAAATTTTTAATTTTTTTATTTTTGTTTAATATGGTTTGATACACAACAAAAAGCAATAAAATCAATGTAAAAACTCATTTAACAAAATAGTTTTGTTGTAAGCCCATTTCGTCCAAAATCTCCTTGGACTCAAAAATTTTTGGGTGTAAGTACTTATGGTCCTAATTTTTAATTTTTTATTTTAGTCTAATGATGTTTGATACACAACCAATAGCAATAGAATCAATGTAAAAACTCATTTAACGAAAAAGTTTCGTTGTAAGCCCATTTCGTCCAAAATCTCCTTGAACTCGAAAATTTTGGGGTTTAAGTACCTGAGGTCCAAATTATTAATTTTTTTTTATTTTTGTCTTATATGGTTTGATACACAACCAAAAGCAATAAAATCAATGTAAAGACTTATTTAACGAAATAGTTTTGTTGTAAGCCCATTTCGTCCAAAATCTCCTTGCACTCGAAAATTTTGGGGTGTAAGTAGTTGGGGTCCAAATTATTAATTTTTTTATTTTTGTCTAATATGGTTTGATACACAACCAAAAGCAATAAAATCAATGTAAAAACTCATTTAACGAAATAGTTTTGTTGTAAGCCCATTTCGACCAAATTGGACTCGAAAATTTTGAGGTGTAAGTACTTGGGGTATAAATTTTTAATTTTTTTATTTTTGTCTAATATGGTTTTATACACAACCAAAAACAATAAAATCTATGTAAAAACTCATTTAACGAAATAGTTTTGTTGTAAGCCCATTTCGTCCAAAATCTCCTTGGACTCGAAAATTTTGGGGTGTAACTACTAGGGTTCCAAATTTAATTTTTTTTTATTTTTGTTTAATATGGTTTGATACATAACCAAAAACAATAAAATCAATTTAAAAACTCATTTAACGAAATAGTTTTGTTTTAAGCCCATTTTGTCCAAAATCTACTTAGATTTGAAAATTTTGGAGTGTAAGTACTTGGGATTCAAATTTTTAATTTTTTTATTTTTGTCTAATATGGTTTGATACACAACGAAAAGCAATAAAATCAATGTAAAAACTCATTTAACGAAATAGTTTTGTTGTAAGCCCATTTCGTTCAAAATCTCCTTGGACTCGAAAATTTTGGGGTGTAAGTACTTGGGGTCCAAATTTTTAATTTTTTTATTTGTGTCTTATAAGGTTTGATACACAACCAAAAGCAATAAAATCAATGTAAAAACTCATTTAACGAAATAGTTTTGTTGTAACCTATTTCGTTCAAAATTTCCTTGGACTCGAAAATTTTGGGGTGTAAGTACTTGAGGTCCAAATTATTAATTTTTTTATTTTTGTCTTATATGGTTTGATACACAACCAAAAGCAATAAAATCAATGTAAAGACTCATTTAACGAAATAGTTTTGTTGTAAGCCCATTTCGTCCAAAATCTTCTTGGATTCGAAAATTTTGGGGTGTAAGTACTTGGGGTCCAAATTATTAATTTTTTAATTTTTGTCTAATATGGTTTGATACACAACCAAAAAAAATAAAATCAATGTAAAACTCATTTAACGAAATAGTTTTGTTGTTAACCCATTTCGTCCAAAATCTCCTTGGACTCGAAAATTTTGGGGTGTAACTACTAGGGTTCCAAATTTAAAATTTTTTTATTTTTGTCTAATATGGTTTGATACACAACCAAAAACAATAAAATCAATGTAAAAACTCATTTAACGAAATAGTTTTGTTTTAAGCCAATTTTGTCCAAAATCTACTTAGACTCGAAAATTTTGGGGTGTAAGTACTTGAGGTCCAAATTTTTAATTTTTTTATTTTTGTCTAATATGGTTTGATACACAACAAAAAGCAATAAAATCAATGTAAAAACTCATTTAACGAAATAGTTTTGTTGTAAGCCCATGTCGTCCAAAATCTCCTTGGACTCGAACATTTTGGGGTGTAAGTACTTGGGGTCCAAATTATAATTTTTGTCTAATGTGGTTTGATACACAACCAAAAGCAATAAAATCAATGTTAAAACTCATTTAACGAAATAGTTTTATTTTAAGCCCATTTCGTCCAAAATCTCCTTGGACTCAAAAATTTTGGGGTGTAAGTACTTGGGGCCCAAATTTAAAATTTTTTTATTTTTGTCTAATATGGTTTGATACACAACCAAAAGCAATAAAATCAATGTGGAAACTCATTTAACGAAGTAGTTTTGTTGTAAGCCCATTTCATCCAAAATCTCCTTGGACTCGAAAATTTTGAGGTGTAAGTACTTGGGGTATAAATTTTTAATTTTTTTATTTTTGTCTAATATGGTTTTATACACAACTAAAAACAATAAAATCAATGTAAAAACTCATTTAACGAAATAGTTTTGTTGTAAGCCCATTTCGTCCAAAATCTCCTTAGACTCGAATATTTTGGGGTGTAACTACTAGGGTTCCAAATTTAAAATTTTTTTATTTTTGTCTAATATGGTTTGATACACAACCAAAAGCAATAAAATCAATGTAAAAACTCATTTAACGAAATAGTTTTGTTGTAAGCCCATTTCGTCCAAAATCTCCTTGGACTCGAACATTTTGGGGTGTAAGTACTTGGGGTCCAAATTATAATTTTTTTAATTTTTTTCTAATGTGGTTTGATACACAACCAAAAGCAATAAAATCAATGTAAAAACTCATTTAACGAAATAGTTTTGTTTTAAGCCCATTTCGTATAAAATCTCCTTGGACTCAAAAATTTTGGGGTGTAAGTACTTGGGGCCCAAATTTTTAATTTTTTTATTTTTGTCTAATATGGTTTGATACACAACCAAAAGCAATAAAATCAATGTAAAAACTCATTTAACGAAATAGTTTTGTTGTAAGCCCATTTCGTCCAAAATCTCCTTGGACTCGAAAATTTTGAGGTGTAAGTACTTGGGATATAAATTTTTATTTTTTTTATTTTGGTCTAATATGGTTTTATACACAACCAAAAACAACAAAATCAATGTAAAAACTGATTTAACAAAATAGTTTTGTTGTAAGCCCATTTTGTCCAAAATCTACTTGGACTCGAAAATTTTGGAGTGTAAGTACTTGGGGTCCAAATTTTTAATTTTTGTCTAATATGGTTTGATACACAACAAAAAGCAATAAAATCAATTTAAAAACTCATTTAACGAAATAGTTTTGTTGTAAGCCCATTTCGTCCAAAATCTCCTTGGACTCGAAAATTTTGGGGTGTTAGTACTTGGGGTCCAAATTTTAAATTTTTTTTATTTTTTGTCTAATATGGGTTGTTACACAACCAAAAACAATTAAATCAATGTAAAAACTCATTTAACGAAATAGTTTAGTTGTAAGCTCATTTCGTCCAAAATCTCCTTGGACTCGAAAATTTTGGGGTGCAGTACTTGGGGTCCAAATTTTTATTTTTTTATTTTTGTCTAATATGATTTGATACACAACAAAAAGCAATAAAATAAATGTAAAAACTCATTTAACGAAATAGTTTTGTTGTAAGACCATTTCGTCCAAAATCTCCTTGGACTCGAAAATTTTGGGGTGTAAGTACTTGGGGTCCAAATTTTTAAATTTTTTAGTTTTGTCTTATATGGTTTGATACACAACAAAAAGCACTCATTTAACGACATAGTTTTGTTGTAAGCCCATTTCGTCCAAAATCTCCTTGGACTCGAAAATTTTGTGGTGTAAGTACTTGGGCTCTAAATTTCTAATTTTTTTAATTTTTGTCTAATATGGTTTGATACATAACAAAAAGCAATAAAATAAATGTAAAAACTCATTTAACGAAATAGTTTTGTTGTTAACCCATTTCGTCCAAAATCTCATTGGACTCGAAAATTTTGGGGTGTAAGTACTTGGGGTCCAAATTTTTAATTTTTTTATTTTTGTCTAATATGGTTTGATACACAACCAAAAACAATAAAATCAATGTAAAAACTCATTTAACGAAATAGTTTTGTTGCAATCCTATTTCGTCCAAAATCTCCTTAAATTCGAAAATTTTGGGGTGTTAGTTCTTAGGGTCCAAATTTTTAGTTGATTCATTTTTGTCTTATATGGTTTGATACACAACCAAAAGCAATAAAATCAATGTAAAAACTCATTTAACGAAATAGTTTTGTTGTGAGCCCATTTCGTCCAAAATCTCCTTAGACTCGAAAATTTTGGGGTGTAAGTACTTGGGGTCAAAATTTTTATTTTTTTATTTTTGTCTAATATGGTTTGATACACAACCAAAAGCAATAAAATATGTGTTAAAACTCATTTAACGAATTAGTTTTGTTGTAAGCCCATTTCGTCCAAAATCTCCTTGAACTCGAAAATTTTGGGGTGTAAGTACTTGGGATCCAAATTTTTAATTTTTTTATTTTTGTCTAATATGGTTTGATACACAACCAAAAACAACAAAATCAATGTAAAAACTCATTTAACGAAATAGTTTTGTTGTAAGCCCATTTCGTCCAAAATCTCCTTGGACTCGAAAATTTTGGGGTGTAAGTACTTGGGATCCAAGTTTTTAATTTTTTTATTTTGGTCTAATATGGTTTGATACACAACAAAAAGAAATAAAATCAATGTAAAAACTCATTTAACGAAATAGTTTTGTTGTAAGCCCATTTCGTCCAAAATCTCATTGGACTCGAAAATTTTGGGGTGTTAGTACTTCGGGTACAAATTTTAAATTTTTTTATTTTTGTCTAATATGGTTTGTTACACAACCAAAAACAATAAAATCAATGTAAAAACTCACTTAACGAAATAGTTTTGTTGTAAGCCCATTTCGTCCAAAATCTTCTTGGACTCGAAAATTTTGGGGTGCAGTACTTGGGGTCCAAATTTTTAATATTTTTATTTTTGTCTGATATGTTTTGATACACAACCAAAAACAATAAAATCAATATAAAAACTCATTTAACGAAATACTTTTGGTATAAACCCATTTCGTCCAAAATCTCCTTGGACTCGAAAATTTTGGGGTGTAAGTACTTGGGGTCCAAATTTTTAAATCTTTTATTTTTGTCTAATATGGTTTGATACACAACAAAAAGCAATAAAATAAATGTAAAAACTCATTTAACGAAATGGTTTTGTTGTTAACCCATTTCGTCCAAAATCTCATTAGACTCGAAAATTTTGGGGTGTAAGTACTTGGGGTCCAAATTTTTAATTTTTTTATTTTTGTCTTATATGGTTTGATACACAACCAAAAACAATAAAATCAATGTAAAAACTAATTTAACGAAATAGTTTTGTTGCAATCCCATTTCGTCCAAAATCTCCTTAATTTCGAAAATTTTGGGGTGTTAGTTCTTAGGGCCCAAATTTTTAGTTGTTTCATTTTTGTCTTATATGGTTTGATACACAACAAAAAGCAATAAAATCAATGTAAAAACTCATTTAACGAAATAGTTTTGTTGTGAGCCCATTTCGTCCAAAATCTCCTTGGACTCGAAAATTTTGGGGTGTAAGTACTTGGGGTCCAAGTTTTTTTTTATTTTTGTCTAATATGGTTTGATACACAACAAAAAGCAATAAAATCAATGTTAAAACTCATTTAACGAAATAGTTTTGTTGTAAGCCCATTTCGTCAAAAATCTCCTTGAACTCGAAAATTTTGGGGTGTAAGTACTTGGGATGCAAATTTTTAATTTTTCTATTTTTGTCTAATATGGTTTGATACACAACAAAAAGAAATAAAATCAATGTAAAAACTCATTTAACGAAATAGTTTTGTTGTAAGCCCATTTCGCCCAAAATCTCCTTGGACTCGGAAATTTTGGGGTGTAAGTACTTGGGGTCCAAATTTTAAATTTTTTTTATTTCTGTTTAATATGGTGTGATACACAACCAAAAACAATAAAATCAATGTAAAAACTCATTTAACGAAATAGTTTTGTTGTAAGCCCATTTCGTCTAAAATCTCCTTGGACTCGAAAATTTTGGGGTGTAAGTACTTGGGGTCCAAATTTTAAATTTTTTTATTTCAGTTTAATATGGTGTGATACACAACCAAATGCAATAAAATCAATGTAAAAACTCATTTAACGAAATAGTTTTGTTGTAAGCCCATTTCGTCTAAAATCTCCTTGGACTCGAAAATTTTGGGGTGTACTTGGGAGTACTTGGGGTCCAAATTTTTAATTTTTTTATTTTTGTCTAATATGGTTTGATACACAACCAAAAACAACAAAATCAATGTAAAAACTCATTTAACGAAATAGTTTTGTTGTAAGCCCATTTCGTCCAAAATCTCCTTGGACTCGAAAATTTTGGGGTGTAAGTACTTGGGATCCAAATTTTTAATTTTTTTATTTTTGTCTAATATGGTTTGATACACAACAAAAAGAAATAAAATCAATGTAAAAACTCATTTAACGAAATGGTTTTGTTGTAAGCCCATTTCGTTCAAAATCTCCTTGGACTCGAACATTTTGGGGTGTAAGTACTTGGGGTCCAAATTATATTTTTTTTAATTTTTTTCTAATATGGTTTGATACACAACCAAAAGCAATAAAATCAATGTAAAGACTCATTTAACGAAATAGTTTTGTTGTAAGCCCATTTCGTCTAAAATCTCCTTGGACTCGAAAATTTTGGGGTGTAAGTACTTGAGGTCCAAATTATTATTTTTTTTTATTTTTTATCTAATATGGTTTGATACACAACCAAAAGCAATAAAATCAATGTAAAAACTCATTTAACAAATTAGTTTTGTTGTAAGCCCCTTTCGCCCAAAATCTCCTTGGACTCGAAAATTTTGGAGTGTAAGTACTTGGGGTCCAAATTTTAAATTTTTTTTATTTCTGTTTAATATGGTGTGATACACAACCAAATGCACTAAAATAAATGTAAAAACTCATTTAACGAAATAGTTTTGTTGTAAGCCCATTTCGTCCAAAATCTCCTTTTGGGGTGTAAGTACCTGGGGTCCAAATTTTTAATTTTTTTATTTAAGTCTAATGTGGTTTGATACACAACCAAAAGCAATAAAATCAATGTAAAAACCCATTTAACGAAATAGTTTTGTTGTAAGCCCATTTCGTCCAAAATCTCCTTGGACTCGAAAATTTTGGGGTTTAAAATTTTGGGGTGTACTTGGGAGTACTTGGGGTCCAAATTTTTAATTTTTTTATTTTTGTCTAATATGGTTTGATACACAACCAAAAACAACAAAATCAATGTAAAAACTCATTTAACGAAATAGTTTTGTTGTAAGCCCATTTCGTCCAAAATCTCCTTGGACTCGAAAATTTTGGGGTGTAAGTACTTGGGATCCAAATTTTTAATTTTTTTATTTTTGTCTAATATGGTTTGATACACAACAAAAAGAAATAAAATCAATGTAAAAACTCATTTAACGAAATGGTTTTGTTGTAAGCCCATTTCGTTCAAAATCTCCTTGGACTCGAACATTTTGGGGTGTAAGTACTTGGGGTCCAAATTATATTTTTTTTAATTTTTTTCTAATATGGTTTGATACACAACCAAAAGCAATAAAATCAATGTAAAGACTCATTTAACGAAATAGTTTTGTTGTAAGCCCATTTCGTCTAAAATCTCCTTGGACTCGAAAATTTTGGGGTGTAAGTACTTGAGGTCCAAATTATTATTTTTTTTTATTTTTTATCTAATATGGTTTGATACACAACCAAAAGCAATAAAATCAATGTAAAAACTCATTTAACAAATTAGTTTTGTTGTAAGCCCCTTTCGCCCAAAATCTCCTTGGACTCGAAAATTTTGGAGTGTAAGTACTTGGGGTCCAAATTTTAAATTTTTTTTATTTCTGTTTAATATGGTGTGATACACAACCAAATGCACTAAAATAAATGTAAAAACTCATTTAACGAAATAGTTTTGTTGTAAGCCCATTTCGTCCAAAATCTCCTTGGACTCGAAAATTTTGGGGTGTAAGTACTTGGGATCCAAATTTTTAATTTTTTTATTTTTGTCTAATATGGTTTGATACACAACCAAAGCAATAAAATCAATGTAAAAACTCATTTAACGAAATAGTTTTGTTGTAACCTATTTCGTCCAAAATCTCCTTGGACTCGAAAATTTTGGGGTGTAAGTACCTGGGGTCCAAATTTTTAATTTTTTTATTTAAGTCTAATGTGGTTTGATACACAACCAAAAGCAATAAAATCAATGTAAAAACCCATTTAACGAAATAGTTTTGTTGTAAGCCCATTTCGTCCAAAATCTCCTTGGACTCGAAAATTTTGGGGTTTAAGTACTTGGGGTCTAAATTATAAATTTTTTTATTTTTGTCTAATATGGTTTGATACACAACCAAAAGCAATAAAATCAATGTAAAGACTCATTTAACGAAATAGTTTTGTTGTAAGCCAATTTCGTCTAAAATCTCCTTGGACTCGAAAATTTTGGGGTGTGAGTACTTGGGGTCCAAATTTTTAATTTTTTTATTTTTGTCTAATATGGTTTGATACACAACCAAAAACAATAAAATCAATGTAAAAACTCATTTAACAAATTAGTTTTGTTGTAAGCCCCTTTCGCCCAAAATCTCCTTGGACTCGAAAATTTTGGGGTGTGAGTACTTGGGGTCCAAATTTTTAATTTTTTTATTTTTGTCTAATATGGTTTGATACACAACCAAAAACAATAAAATCAATGTAAAAACTCATTTCACGAAATAGTTTTGTTGTAAGCCCATTTCGTCCAAAATCTCCTTGGACTCGAAAATTTTGGGGTGTAACTACTTGGGGTCCAAATTTTACATTTTGTTATTTTTGTCTAATATGGTTTGATACACAACCAAAAGCAATAAAATCAATGTAAAAACTCGTTTAACGAAATAGTTTTGTTGAGAGCCCATTTCGTTCAAAATCTCCTTGGACTCGAAAATTTTGGGGTGTAAGTACTTGGCGTCCAAATTTTTAATTATTTTATTTTTGTCTGATATGGTTTGATACACAACAAAAAGCAATAAAATCAATGTAAAAACTAATTTAACGAAATAGTTTTGTTGTAAGCCCATTTCGTCCAAAATCTCCTTGAACTCGAAAATTTTGGGGTGTAAGTACTTGGGGTCCAAATTATTGATTTTTTTATTTTTGTCTAATATGGTTTGATACACAACCAAAAGCAATAAAATCAATGTAAAAACTCATTTAACGAAATAGTTTTGTTGTAAGCCCATTTCGTCCAAAATCTCCTTGGACTCGAAAATTTTGGGGTGTAAGTACTTGGGGTTCAAATTTTAAATTTATTTTTATTTTTTGTGTAATGTGGTTTGATACACAACCAAAAACAATAAAATAAATGTAAAAACTCATTTAACGAAATAGTTTTGTTGAAAGCCCATTTTGTCCAAAATCTACTTAGACTCGAAAATTTTGGCGTGTAAGTACTTGGGTTCCAAATTTTTCTTTTTTTCTTTTTGTCTAATATGGTTTGATACACAAACAAAAAGCAATAAAATCAATATAAAAACTCATTTAACGAAATAGTTTTGTTGTAAACCCATTTCGTCCAAAATCTCCTTGGACTAGAAAATTTTGGGGTGTAAGTACTTGGGGTTCAAATTTTAAATTTATTTTTATTTTTTGTCTAATGTGGTTTGATACACAACCAAAAGCAATTAAATCAATGTTAAAACTCATTTAACGAAATAGTTTTGTTGTAAGCCCATTATGACCAAAATCTAATTGGACTCGAAAATTTTGGAGTGCTACTACTTGGGGTCCAAATTTTTAATTTTTTTATTTTTGTCTAATATGGTTTGATACACAACCAAAAGCAATAAAATCAATGTAAAAACTCATTTAACGAAATAGTTTTGTTGTAAGCCCATTTTGTCCAGAATCTAATTGGACTCGAAAATTTTGGGGTGTAAGTACTTGGGGTCCAAATTTTTAATTTTTCTATTTTTGTCTAATATGGTTTGATACACAACCAAAAACAATAAAATCAATGTAAAAACTCATTTAACGAAATAGTTTTGTTGTAAGCCCATTTTGTTCAAAATCTACTTGGACTCAAAAATTTTGGGGTGTAAGTACTTGAGGTCCAAATTTTTAATTTTTTTATTTTTGTCTAATGTGGTTTGATACACAACCAAAAACAATAAAACCAATGTAAAAACTCATTTAACGAAATAGTTTTGTTGTAAGCCCATTTCGTCCAAAATCTCCTTGGACTCGAAAATTTTTCTGGTGTTAGTACTTGGGGTTTAAATTTTAATTTTTTTTTTATTTTTGTCTAATATGGTTTGATACACAACCAAATGCAAAAGCATTTTGTAAAAAATCTTCTTGGACTCGAAAATTTTGGAGTGTAAGTACTTGGGATCCAAATTTTTAATTTTTTTATTTTTGTCTAATATGGTTCGATACACAACCAAAAACAATAAAATAAATGTAAAAACTCATTTAACGAAATAGTTTTGTTGTAAGCCCATTTCGTCCAAAATCTACTTGGACTCGAAAATTTTGGAGTGTAAGTACTTAAGGTCCAAATTTTTAATTTTTTTATTTTTGTCTAATATGGTTTGATACACAACCAATAGCAACAAAATCAATGTAAAAACTCATTTAACGAAATAGTTTTGTTGTAAGCTCATTTCGTCCAAAATCTCCTTGGACTCGAAAATTTTGGGGTGTAAGAACTTGGGGTTCAAATTTTTAATTTTATTATTTTTGTCTAATATGGTTTGGTTCACAAAAAAAAAGCAATAAAATCAATGTAAAAACTCATTTAACGAAATAGTTTTGTTGTAAGCCCATTTTGTCCAAAATCTACTTGGACTCGAAAATTTTGGAGTGTAAGTACTTGGGGTCCAAATTTTTAATTTTTTATTTTTGTCTAATATGGTTTGATACACAACCAAAAACAATAAAATCATTGTAAACACTCATTTAACGAAATAGTTTTGTTGTTAACCCATTTCGTCCAAAATCTCCTTGGACTCGAAAATTTTGGGGTGTAAGAACTTGGGGTTCAAATTTTTAATTTTATTATTTTTGTCTAATATGGTTTGGTTCACAAAAAAAAAGCAATAAAATCAATGTAAAAACTCATTTAACGAAATAGTTTTGTTGTAAGCCCATTTTGTCCAAAATCTCCTTGGACTCGAAAATTTTGGAGTGTAAGTACTTGGGGTCCAAATTTTTAATTTTTTCATTTTTGTCTAATATGGTTTGATACACAAACAAGAACAATAAAATCAATATAAAAACTCATTTAACGAAATAGTTTTGTTGTAAGCCCATTTCGTCCAAAATCTACTTGAACTCGAAAATTTTGGGGTGTTAGTGCTTTGGGTCCAAATTTTTAATATTTTTATTTTTGTCTTATATGGTTTGATACCCTACCAAAAACAATAAAATCAATGTAAAAACTCATTTAACCAAATACTTTTGGTATCAGCCCATTTCGTTCAAAATCTCCTTGGACTCGAAAATTTTGGAGTGTAAGTACTTGGGGTCCAAATTTTTAATTTTTTTTTATTTTTGTCTAATATGGTTTGATACACAACCAATAGCAATAAAATCAATGTAAAAACTCATTTAACGAAATAGTTTTGTTGCAAGCCCATTTCGTTTAAAAATTTTTGTCTAATATGGTTTGGATCACAAAAAAAAGCAATAAAATCAATGTAAAAACTCATTTAACGAAATAGTTTTGTTTTAAGCCCATTTTGTCCAAAATCTACTTGGACTCGACAATTTTGGAGTGTAAGTACTTGGGATCCAAATTTTTAATTTTTTAATTTTTTTTTCTAATATGGTTTGATACACAACAAAAAGCAATAAAATCAATGTAAAAACTCATTTAAAGAAATAGTTTTGTTGTAAGCCCATTTTGTCCAAAATCTACTTGGACTCGAAAATTTTGGAGTGTTAGTACTTTGGGTCCAAATTTTAAATTTTTTTATTTTTGTCTAATATTATTTGATACACAACAAAAAGCAATCAAATCAATATAAAACTCATTTAACGAAATAGTTTTGTTGTAAGCCCATTTCGTCCAAAATCTCCTTGGACTCGAAAATTTTGGGGTGTAAGTACTTGGGGTCCATATTTTTAATTTTTTTATTTTTGTCTAATATGGTTTGATACACAACAAAAAGCAATAAAATCAATGTAAATACTCATTTAACGAAATAGTTTTGTTGCAAGCCCATTTCGTCCAAAATCTCCTTGGACTCGAACATTTTGGGGTGTAAGTACTTGGGGTCCAAATTATAATTTTTTTAATTTTTGTCTAATGTGGTTTGATACACAACCAAAAGCAATAAAATCAATGTAAAACTCATTTAACGAAATAGTTTTGTTTTAAGCCCATTTCGTCAAAAATCTCCTTGGACTCAAAAATTTTGGGGTTGTGGTGTGGTTTATGCCGATTAAATATTTGTTCACTTTTAATTTAAACACTTTTATCAGAAATTTTATATTATTTATTATTTATTATTCAGTACTTGTCTAGTTGAAATCTAAATTATCTCTGAACCTTTTTTTGTTTTTCATTTACTTTTCAACTTTTAATTTTATGGAGATTTCAGTTACAGTTATCATAAATTCTTAGTTCATAATTTTATTACAAAAATTACAGGGATGTCGAACCATGTTTAGATGATAAATATACAACACGCCTCTCCTAAAGAAATGAAATATTTTTTCGTAAATATTTCATTAAATCAAATAAACATGGATTGACATTTGACAATGGAATTCATTAATTTTTTTTTTTATATAACATTATGGTTCAAGCTTAATTATATTTGCCTATCATTATATTTTTATTTATTTGTTTATTTATACATATTTCTTTCTCCCAATACAGCAAAATAATTTTAATTTTTTTTTGAGTTACATTATATGGTTAAAAAAAATTTTATAACAATTTTTATTTTACTTATTTATTTTTTTTTTCCTTTTTATTTTTACACATAATACGATATATACATACTAAAGAACCCTGAACAAAATGGTTCCTTGCTTAGAATAGTTAATTAATTTCGTTAAATGGAATTCAATTATAAAACATTTTCAATCAATTATTATGTACTTGTCTATTTGATCGATTGACTTTGATTATGGAATTCTCTGGGGTTGGAGTTTCGATAATTTTATAAGGACCATTCCATAAAGCTGATAATTTATTAGAACGTGCCTCATTTTTCAGCATTACTAAATCATTTGGTTTAAAATTGTCGGCTCTAATTTTTTTATCATAACATTCTTTGCTTTTCTGTTTTACTTCTAACAACCGTGTTCTAGCTAATTGATGAGCTGCTTGTAATTCAAATTTAAGTTCACTAAGATAATCCTCATAATATCTACTAGATGTATCAGGATCTTTAAATAAAGAACTCGGTAGTTTTGGCTTATGTCCAAATATAAGTTCATAAGGCATTCTATCAGTAGAGGTGTGGGGTGTGGTGTTATATGTAAGCATTGCATATGGGAGCCATTCATCCCAGGATAGAGGATCACTTTCTGCATAATGTCTTAAATATTCGATAAGTGTTTTGTGCGATCGTCCTAACGCACCATTCGTCTGAGGATGATAAGCGGTTGTATTAAGTTTAGTTATTTGCAGAAATTTGCAAGTATGTTCTAATAATTGGCTCATAAAATTTGATCCCTGATCAGTCAGAATCGTTTCGGGACAAGCAAATATACATATAAATTTTTTCACAAATGCTCGGGCTACCTGTTCCGCTTCCTGGCTTTTTATTGATATCGCTAGTGAATATTTGGACAAGTCGTTCTGAATCGTAAGTATGTATTTATTATGGTTGTAGGTAGGTACCATTGGTCCGACAATGTCCAGAAATATCTTTTGGAAAGGCTTAAATGAAGTAGTAGTTATTTTCATAGGTAGTTTTGTACATAATGTGCTTTTATTTCTTTGACATTCAACGCAAGTTTGAACATATTTAATTATAGTTTTCAACATGTTGGGAAAATAGAAAAATTCCTTAAGTCGTTTGTACATGCGGTTCACTCCTTGATGCCCTCCGATTGGTGATTTGTGGAATTCATTCAAGAGTTGCTGTATTTCAGTTTCTGTGTTTACTTTAACGATATCATTGTTTAGAGTAAAAGTTTGGTCAGAACTAGGTGAAATGGGTGATTCCGGGACAGAGGACGAATTTGGTAATATGACATTCCCAGAAATATTACTAGTTGGAGCAAGACTGAGATTCGCTGGTGAATTTGAATTTGTAAGTTGTTGTCTGCTTTGAGATTGGGTAATTACATTTATGTCAGAATTAATATTTGGTGCACGAGTTAAACAATCGGCTACTACATTTTGTTTTCCAGGTTTATATTCAACAGAATAATTGAAATCTTCAATCTTTATCCGAAATCTGGTCAAACGAGAAGATGGATTAGCCATATTGCTTAACCAAGTCAATGGTCTATGATCAGTTCTTATAATAAAGTGTCTACCATACAAGTATGGGCGGAAATGTTATACACTCCACACTATAGCCAACAACTCCTTCTCAATCACAGAATAGTTACGTTCACTCTTGTTTAATTTTCTACTTGCAAAACCAACTGGCTGATCTTTTGATTCCGTATATTGTGATAATACTGAACCAATTGCATAGTCACTAGCGTCACAAGTAAGGTAAAAAGTTTTATTAAAATCTGGAAATTGAAGCAAAGCTGGAGACTCAGTAATTTTTGATTTTAATTCATGAAATGCTTCGTCGCAAAATGGTGTCCACTCGTACGAAGCATTTTTTTTTAAAAGATTTGTTAATGGAGACGAAGATTTAGCGAAGTCATAGATAAATTTTCGATAATAGCCTACCATTTTGTCCAAAATCTACTTGGACTCGAAAATTTTGGAGTGTAAGTACTTGGGGTCCAAATTTTTAATATTTCTTTTTTTGTCTAATATGGTTTGATACACAACAAAAAGCAATAAAATCAATGTAAAAACTCATTTAACGAAAAAGTTTTGCTATAAGCCCATTTTGTCCAAAATCTACTTGGTCTCGAAAATTTTGGAGTGTAAGTACTTGGGGTCCAAATTTTTAATTTTTTTATTTTTGTCTAATATGGTTTGATACACAACCAAAAACAATAAAATCAATGTAAACACTCATTTAACGAAATAGTTTTGTTGTTAACTCATTTCGTCCAAAATCTTCTTTGACTCGAAAATGTTGGGGTGTAAGTACTTGGGGTCCAAATTTTTAATTTTTTCATTTTTGTCTAATATGGTTTGATACACAAACAAGAACAATAAAATCAATGTAAAAACTCATTTAACGAAATAGTTTTGTTGTAAGCCCATTTCGTCCAAAATCTCCTTGGACTCAAAAATTTTGGGGTGTTAGTGCTTTGGGTCCAAATTTAAAATTTTTTTATTTTTGTCTAATATTGTTTGATACACAACCAAAAACAATAAAATCAATGTCAAAACTCATTTATCGAAATAGTTTTGTTGTAAGCCCATTTTGTCCAAAATCTACTTGGACTCGAAAATTTTGGGGTGTAAGTACTTGGGGTCCAAATTTTAAATTTTTTTATTTTTGTCTAATATGGTTTGATACACAACAAAGCAATAAAATCAATGTAAATACTCATTTAACGAAATAGTTTTGTTGCAAGCCCATTTCGTCCAAAATCTCCTTGGACTCGAACATTTTGGGGTGTAAGTACTTGGGGTCCAAATTATAATTTTTTTAATTTTTGTCTAATGTGGTTTGATACACAACCAAAAACAATAAAATCAATGTAAAAACTCATTTAACGAAATAGTTTTGTTTTAAGCCCATTTCGTCAAAAATCTCCTTGGACTCAAAAATTTTGGGGTTGTGGTGTGGTTTATGCCGATTAAATATTTATTTGTAGTTGTTCACTTTTAATTTAAACACTTTTATCAGAAATTTTATATTATTTATTATTTATTATTCAGTACTTGTCTAGTTGAAATCTAAATTATCTCTGAACCTTTTTTTGTTTTTCATTTACTTTTCAACTTTTAATTTTATGGAGATTTCAGTTACAGTTATCATAAATTCTTAGTTCATAATTTTATTACAAAAATTACAGGGATGTCGAACCATGTTTAGATGATAAATATACAACACGCCTCTCCTAAAGAAATGAAATATTTTTTCGTAAATATTTCATTAAATCAAATAAACATGGATTGACATTTGACAATGGAATTCATTAATTTTTTTTTTTATATAACATTATGGTTCAAGCTTAATTATATTTGCCTATCATTATATTTTTATTTATTTGTTTATTTATACATATTTCTTTCTCCCAATACAGCAAAATAATTTTAATTTTTTTTTGAGTTACATTATATGGTTAAAAAAAATTTTATAACAATTTTTATTTTACTTATTTATTTTTTTTTTCCTTTTTATTTTTACACATAATACGATATATACATACTAAAGAACCCTGAACAAAATGGTTCCTTGCTTAGAATAGTTAATTAATTTCGTTAAATGGAATTCAATTATAAAACATTTTCAATCGATTATTATGTACTTGTCTATTTGATCGATTGACTTTTATTATGGAATTCTCTGGGGTTGGAGTTTCGATAATTTTATAAGGACCATTCCATAAAGCTGATAATTTATTAGAACGTGCCTCATTTTTCAGCATTACTAAATCATTTGGTTTAAAATTGACGGCTCTAATTTTTTTATCATAACATTCTTTGCTTTTCTGTTTTACTTCTAACAACCGTGTTCTAGCTAATTGATGAGCTGCTTGTAATTTAAATTTAAGTTCACTAAGATAATCCTCATAATATCTACTAGATGTATCAGGATCTTTAAATAAAGAACTCGGTAGTTTTGGCTTATGTCCAAATATAAGTTCATAAGGCATTCTATCAGCTGAGGTGTGGGGTGTGGTTTTATATGTAAGCATTGCATATGGGAGCCATTCATCCCAGGATAGAGGATCACTTTCTGCATAATGTCTTAAATATTCGATAAGTGTTTTGTGCGATCGTTCTAACGCACCATTCGTCTGAGGATGATAAGCGGTTGTATTAAGTTTAGTTATTTGCAGAAATTTGCAAGTATGTTCTAATAATTGGCTCATAAAATTTGATCCCTGATCAGTCAGAATCGTTTCGGGACAAGCAAATATACATATAAATTTTTTCACAAATGCTCGAGCTACCAGTTCCGATTCCTGGCTTTTTATTGGTATCGCTAGTGAATATTTGGACAAGTCGTTCTGAATCGTAAGTATGTATTTATTATGGTTGTAGGTAGGTACCATTGGTCCGACAATGTCCAGAAATATCTTTTGGAAAGGCTTAAATGAAGTAGTAGTTATTTTCATAGGTAGTTTTGTACATAATGTGCTTTTATTTCTTTGACATTCAACGCAAGTTTGAACATATTTAATTATAGTTTTCAACATGTTGGGAAAATAGAAAAATTCCTTAAGTCGTTTGTACATGCGGTTCACTCCTTGATGTCCTCCGATTGGTGATTTGTGGAATTCATTCAAGAGTTGCTGTATTTCAGTTTCTGTATTTACTTTAACGATATCATTGTTTAGAGTAAAAGTTTGGTCAGAACTAGGTGAAATGGGTGATTCCGGAACAGAGGACGAATTTGGTAATATGACATTCCCAGAATTATTACTAGTTGGAGCAAGACTGAGATTCGCTGGTGAATTTGAATTTGTAAGTTGTTGTCTGCTTTGAGATTGGGTAATTACATTTATGTCAGAATTAATATTTGGTGCACGAGTTAAACAATCGGCTACTACATTTTGTTTTCCAGGTTTATATTCAACAGAATAATTGAAATCTTCAATCTTTATCCGAAATCTGGTCAAACGAGAAGATGGATTAGCCATATTGCTTAACCAAGTCAATGGTCTATGATCAGTTCTTATAAGAAAGTGTCTACTACACAAGTATGGGCGGAAATGTTCTACACTCCACACTATAGCCAACAACTCCTTCTCAATCACAGAATAGTTACGTTCACTCTTGTTTAATTTTCTACTTGCAAAAAAAACTGGCTGATCTTTTGATTCCGTTTATTGTGATAATACTGAACCAATTGCATAGTCACTAGCGTCACAAGTAAGGTAAAAAGTTTTATTAAAATCTGGAAATTGTAGCAAAGCTGGAGACTCAGTAATTTTTGATTTTAATTCATGAAATGCTTCGTCGCAAAATGGTGTCCACTCGTACGAAGCATCTTTTTTTAAAAGATTTGTTAATGGAGACGAAGATTTAGCGAAGTCATAGATAAATTTTCGATAATAGCCTACCAGGCCTAAAAATGATTTCAATTCTTTCGATGTCTTAGGAGCTGGAACATTTTTAATGCTTTCGATTTTCCTTGGATCAGGTTTGATACCGGTCGATGATGTAATATGACCCAGATAACTGATTTCTGGTTTTAGGAATACACATTTTGTTGGGTTTAACTTCAAATTAAATTTCCTCAAACAGCAAAGAATTTCCGTGAGCTAGGAATTTTGGTCATTTAAACTTGATCCATAAATGACTATGTCGTCCAAATAAACTAAGCATTTTATGCCGTTTAAACCGGCCAAGACATGGTTCATTAACCTTTGGAATGTGGCCGGGGCATTTTTAACCGAAAAGGCATTCGAAGGAAATGATAGTGCCCGGTTGACGAAGAAAAAGCAGTCATATCCTTGTATTTTTCATCCATTAGTACCTGATGATATCCATCAAATAAATCCAAAGTGCTGTAATAACAAGATTTCCCAAGTTGTTCCAAGATGTCGGTGATGTTGGGTAATGGAAAGAATTCGTCTTCCGTTTTCTCATTCAATTTCCTATAGTCGATGACTACGAGCCATTTCTTTTCTCCGTTTGACTTCTTGGGAACCACGAGTAGAGGGGAATTCCATCCACTTTTGCTCGGTTCGATAATGTTATTCGCCAACATTTCGTTAATTTGAGTATCTATTACTCGTTTTGTTGCTTCAGGCAGTCTATATGGCTTTACATGTGTAGGGTTTGCTGTAGGTTTTAAATTTCTTTAATTACGTTATTCCACTTACAAGTGTTTATTGAATATATTTCATAATCATTAAGATGTTTTTCATCTATATTAAGATCTTTAATAAAAACTGAATTTTCGTTGGTATTTATTAAACTTACATGAACTAATTTATTCTGCGGCCTTATTAAACAATTAGCAACATAAACGCCTGGCATAATTTCCTTAGACTTGCATAAATATTCCTTAGAATCTTCGAGGTTAACATTCAGAAGAATTACCTTTTCAGATCTCGCAGGTACTGAAATGTTTGTTGGTAGTTTGCAAAGATTAAGACAAAAACTTTCCTCTTAATTAAGAATTGGAATTAACAGATAATGTTTCGCGAAATTTATCCTACAAAAATGGTTATCTAAAAAATCTCTTCCCAAAATTCCACTACAATCGATAGGTAAACTATCCCTCACTATTTAAAATCGTTGATCAAGAAAATAACCTTCTTCCTCTTTAATCTTAGCGTAACAAGAAGCCATTGTTTCAATATCTCTATCACTTATACCTCTAAGGAAACAATTTTCTTTTGGAAAACAGAATACGTCTTCAAATACGCATGACTTTTTTATGACGCTTATATCTGCGCCAGTATCCAAGAGAAAAAATAAAGATTTATGATCAGAAATATCAAGCGTTAGTTGAATATATTTTCTGTCTAAAGAATTGGATGACTTTAAATTGAAAGTAAGGATTTTAGATTGATCGACGTAATCACTAGTTTCATCTGAAAATTCTGACTGAACCAAAGGATTTGAAAGACTAGCAGAATCACTAGGAGAACGGTCTTTAAGATTAGAGGCAAACGAAAATGTGATTAAACTAAAAGATAATTGGAAGATATTTAACAGAAAATTTGAGCAGATTTCATGAATTTTATCGAATGATGAAGACATGATTTTTGTTGTTTTCTTCGACGGTTTGGTAGAAGTTTTTGATTGATTTAGATATTTAATTGAATAAGAACGTTTAATGTTAGGTTCGACATTATCATTTAATTTTCTGGAGCACTCTATTCTAGGTTGCGAACTCGCACAGGAGTGTTCGTTGGAGTCTGATGGAGTTCTTCAGTGTTTCCCGAATTTTTATTTGTGTTCCTATAGTCCTTATTTGAGTAGAATGACTTTTTGGAATCAGCAAATTGTTTCTTACTACATTCATTGATATGATGTCCTTGAAATTTGCAATACGCACAAGTTAACATTATTTGATTTGACCGAGGAGGTTGTGTTGGAGATCGAAATTGCATATTTGAGAAGCCTTGTCGCCTTGGTTGTTGGGAGTCATATCTAGAAAAACATACCTTTGCAGTATGATTAGACTTCCCACAAATTTGACAACTAGGATTTACTTTAGCACTTGCTCCCTTACTCTTCCTAATATTTTCGTGGTTAATTTTTTCTTCTTCGCAAGCTTCATTAATACATTCCTTTAAGGTTTCGAATCTATAAGATTTTATTAATAATTTAAAAGGATCTTGGAGACCTTCCTCGAATGCCTTTTGCGCCGTTTTATTGTTCAAAAGTGTGACGTGAGCTGTTGCCGCTGCGCCAGCGTTTTCTACAGAAACTTCGTTTAAGTCTGCAAGCAACTCTTCTACACGGGTACCATAATCTCTAACTGGTTCATCCTTCATCTGAACGATATTAATTAATTCTATCTGTAAGGATTCCATGGTCCGTTGTTCTCCGCATTTTAATTTTAATTGTTGTTTTAAGTCAGCCCATTTTTTAAACTTTTGAAATTTTACTATATTATAAGCTTTGCTGGATAATTTGCATTTCAGAAAATCTATAAAAACTGATTCTTCTTCTTTACTAATAGAATCATAAACCACATCACAGCAAGTTAGAAATTTATGAAGATTTTTAGAGTTTCCGTCAAATTCAGGAACGATTTTCAATGCCAAACTCCTATCGAAACTCATATTTGATTCAATATTAAGAATACCATCAAATGAATTTGATCTACGAATTTTATTTCTTAATAATTGTTTAACTGGTTCCTTATTAGAACGAACCGACCTCATTTGATTAATAAAACCGTTTTAAGTTGCGATACATGTTATGTGCAAAAAAAAAATAAAAAAAATAAATATGAACAGTAACCAGAATATTCTTAACAAAATTTAGAATTCAGATTATTAATATAATTTTTAAGGACATGTATGTGTAGAGTATAATATCTATACACCTATTTCGTAACCAAATTTATTTAAATTAAGATTTAAAATTATACCTTTTTTTTTGAACTTAAATAATTTAATTGAAATTAGAAAAAATGTTTACTTAAAAATTATAATATTTACCCTGATTTAAACGTGCTGAAGGTTGGTTCAAGGTTGTAATTAACCACATGATTCTTTGCGGCTCTAATTCCAGTAATTATACCATCGTTTGTAATTAATTGGTGAATTTTGTACTTCCGTAAATGGTTAAATAACTTGTTGCGCCTTTCATTAGTGTATGATGATCAGAAAAGTTTGTTTTTCGGTCGAACAGAAACTTTCACGCGGTTAAGGTTGAATACGCCAAACAATTTTTTTTTTTTCACACAATAAATTTCCAAGAATATGTGTATAGATGCGCAAGTTACATGCGAATTTTTTTTTATTATTATTAAATATTTTTGTTTTCTACAGTTCAATACTGCACAACTAAATTTTATGGATTCACAAGTTTGACGGTGTATGGTCGTATGAAAAACGTTATTATATTATATTATAATTTCACCGTATTTTTTATATATAATTATTATATTTGTATATTATAATTTATAACTTTTCATTTACTCGAACTATTTTTACTTATCATATGTTTTAAATTTTTGCGTTATTTTATTTTCAACTATAACGTTTTATACGAGTTAAATAACTTTATTAAAATTGGGGGGTAATCCCACCGCTGCCACCAAATTTGTGGTGTGGTTTATGCCGATTAAATATTTATTTGTAGTTGTTCACTTTTAATTTAAACACTTTTATCAGAAATTTTATATTATTTATTATTTATTATTCAGTACTTGTCTAGTTGAAATCCAAATTATCTCTAAACCTTTTTTTGTTTTTCATTTACTTTTCAAATTTTAATTTTATAGAGATTTCAGTTACAGTTATCATAAATTCTTAGTTCATAATTTTATAACAAAAATACAGGGATGTCGAACCATGTTTAGATGATAAATATACAACAGGGTGTAAGTACTTGGGGCCCAAATTTTTAATTTTTTTATTTTTGTCTAATATGGTTTGATACACAACCAAAAGCAATAAAATCAATGTAAAAACTCATTTAACGAAAAAGTTTTGTTGTAGGCCCATTTCGTCCAAAATCTCCTTGGACTCGAAAATTTTGAGGTGTAAGTACTAGGGGTCTAAATTTTTAATTTTTTTATTTTTGTCTAATATGGTTTTATACACAACCAAAAACAATAAAATCAATGTAAAAACTGATTAATCGAAATAGTTTTGTTGTAAGCCCATTTTGTCCAAAATCTACTTGGACTCGAAAATTTTGGAGTGTAAGTACTTGGGGTCGAAATTTTTAATTTTTTTATTTTTGTCTAATATGGTTTGATACACAACAAAAAGCAATAAAATCAATGTAAAATCTCATTTAACGAAATAGTTTTGTTGTAAGCCCATTTCGTCCAAAATCTCCTTGGTCTCGAAAATTTTGGGGTGTAAGAAGTACTTGGGGTCCAAATTTTTAATTTTTTTATTTTTGTCTAATATGGTTTGATACACAACCAAAAACATTAAAATCAATGTAAAAACTCATTTAACGAAATAGTTTTGTTGTAAGCCCATTTCGTCCAATAATAATTTAATTAGAAAAAATTTAATGAAATTAATTGAAATTAGAAAAAATGTTTACCTAAAAATTATAATATTTTCCCTGATTTAAACGTGCTGAAGGTTGGTTCAAGGTTGTAATTAACCACATGATTCTTTGCGGCTCTAATTCCAGTAATTATACCATCGTTTGTGATTAATTGGTGAATTTTGTACTTCCGTAAATGGTTAAATAACTTGTTGCGCCTTTCATTAGTGTATGATGATCAGAAAAGTTTGTTTTTCGGTCGAACAGAAACTTTCAAACGGTTAAGGTTGAATACGCCAAACAATTTTTTTTTTTTCACACAATAAATTTCCAAGAATATGTGTATAGATGCGCAAGTTACATGCGAATTTTTTTTTATTATTATTAAATATTTTTGTTTTCTACAGTTCAATACTGCACAACTAAATTTTATGGATTCACAAGTTTGACGGTGTATGGTCGTATGAAAAACGTTATTATATTATATTATAATTTCACCGTATTTTTTATATATAATTATTATATTTGTATATTATAATTTATAACTTTTCATTTACTCGAACTATTTTTACTTATCATATGTTTTAAATTTTTGCGTTATTTTATTTTCAACTATAACGTTTTATACGAGTTAAATAACTTTATTAAAATTGGGGGGTAATCCCACCGCTGCCACCAAATTTGTGGTGTGGTTTATGCCGATTAAATATTTATTTGTAGTTGTTCACTTTTAATTTAAACACTTTTATCAGAAATTTTATATTATTTATTATTTATTATTCAGTACTTGTCTAGTTGAAATCCAAATTATCTCTAAACCTTTTTTTGTTTTTCATTTACTTTTCAACTTTTAATTTTATGGAGATTTCAGTTACAGTTATCATAAATTCTTAGTTCATAATTTTATAACAAAAATACAGGGATGTCGAACCATGTTTAGATGATAAATATACAACAGGGTGTAAGTACTTGGGGCCCAAATTTTTAATTTTTTTATTTTTGTCTAATATGGTTTGATACACAACCAAAAGCAATAAAATCAATGTAAAAACTCATTTAACGAAAAAGTTTTGTTGTAAGCCCATTTCGTCCAAAATCTCCTTGGACTCGAAAATTTTGAGGTGTAAGTACTAGAAGTCTAAATTTTTAATTTTTTTATTTTTGTCTAATATGGTTTTATACACAACCAAAAACAATAAAATCAATGTAAAAACTGATTAATCGAAATAGTTTTGTTGTAAGCCCATTTTGTCCAAAATCTACTTGGACTCGAATATTTTGGAGTGTAAGTACTTGGGGTCCAAATTTTTATTTTTTTTATTTTAGTCTAATGTGGTTTGATACACAACAAAAAGCAATAAAATCAATGTAAAATCTCATTTAACGAAATAGTTTTGTTGTAAGCCCATTTCGTCCAAAATCTCCTTGGTCTCGAAAATTTTGGGGTGTAAGAAGTGTTTGTAAAGATGATGATGATTGATGATGGTGATGTTCCAATAAAAATGTGTTGAAAAAAACTATTGCTCCAATTAGTCGAAATGAGAAGATGATGATGTTGTAAATTTAATTAAAGGTGATTCAGGAAATAAAAGCCACACTATTGAACTACTAGAATTATAAAAGCCAAATTTATTTATTTTAATAAACGAACTAAGTTAACACACTGTATAATTTTATATTTTTAATCTTAATTTATCGCTGGTTTCTAATCGAAATGACTACGATTTAATTATACAATAAATATTTTAAATATTATACGTTAATATATAACTGTCACGTTTGAATTGTATAATTAATGTAGAATGTAATTTTGAAAATAAAAATGTACTAATATTAAATAAAGTACTAGTACGATATACTACGTAACTAATTATATTATAGAACGCACCCATCGTGCTACTATTCTAGTACTACAACATGACATAATGGAAATAATGACAGTTAAGTCGACAATTTGTGTTTACACAGTGAATTTTAACAGAATGTCAAAAGATAAGTATAAATTATATAAAATAAATGTTTAACAATATAAAATTATTAATCAGTTTCTTAATTTTAGATATACATATTATTTGGTTTAATTTTACAAAGTTGGTAAGTATGTGAATATAAGTAATTTTCTTGTTTTGGTTTAATTTTAGGTACAGCTGAGAATGATACCGTAGCACTTGGAGTTGCAAATAACTGTGTGTTGGTTTGTTTACAAATATTTAATAAATCTTTGAGTAAACCAGCTGTTATTTGTTTGTTTTATTTTAGAGTTTCGCTAACAAGAAGTACTTGGGGTCCAAATTTTTAATTTTTTTATTTTTGTCTAATATGGTTTGATACACAACCAAAAACAATTAAATCAATGTAAAAACTCATTTAACGAAATAGTTTTGTTGTAAGCCCATTTCGTCCAAAATCTCCTTGGACTCGAAAATTTTGGGGTGTAAGTACTTGGGGTCCAAATTTTTAATTTTTTTATTTTTGCCTAATATGGTTTGATACACAACCAAAAGCAATAAAATCAATGTTAAAACTCATTTAGCAAATTAGTTTTGTTGTAAGCTTCTTTCGTCCAAAATCTCCTTGGACTCGAAAATTTTGGGGTCCAAATTTTTAATTTTTTAATTTTTGTCTAATATGGTTTGATACACAACCAAAAACAATAAAATCAATGTAAAAACTCATTTAACGAAATAGTTTTGTTGTAAGCCCATTTCATCCAAAATCTCCTTGGACTCGAAAATTTTGGGGTGTAACTACTTGGGGTCCAAATTTTACATTTTGTTATTTTTGTCTAATATGGTTTGATACACAACCAAAAGCAATAAAATCAATGTAAAATTCGTTTAACGAAATAGTTTTGTTGTAAGCCCATTTCGTCCAAAATCTCCTTGGACTCGAAAATGTTGGGGTGTAGGTACTTGGGGTTCAAATTTTAAATTTATTTTTATTTTTTGTGTAATGTGGTTTGATACACAACCAAAAACAATAAAATCAATGTAAAAACTCATTTAACGAAACAGTTTTGTTGAAAGCCCATTTCGTCCAAAATCTACTTAGACTCGAAAATTTTGGGGTGTAAGTACTTGGGTTCCAAATTTTTCTTTTTTTCTTTTTGTCTAATATAGTTTGATACAAAACAAAAAGCAATAAAATCAATATAAAAACTCATTTAACAAAATAGTTTTGTTGTAAGCCCATTTCGTCCAAAATCTCCTTGGACTCGAAAATTTTGGGGTGTAAGTACTTGGGGTTCAAATTTTAAATTTATTTTTATTTTTTGTGTAATGTGGTTTGATACACAACCAAAAGCAATAAAATCAATGTAAAAACTCATTTAACGAAATAGTTTTGTTGTAAGCCCATTTTGTCCAAAATCTAATTGGACTCGAAAATTTTGGAGTGCTACTACTTGGGGTCCAAATTTTTAATTTTTCTATTTTTGTCTAATTTGGTTTGATACACAACCAAAAACAATAAAATCAATGTAAAAACTCATTTAACGAAATAGTTTTGTTGTAAGCCCATTTCGTCCAAAATCTCCTTGGACTCGAAAATTTTTCTGGTGTTAGTACTTGGGGTTCAAATTTTAAATTTTATTGTATTTTTGTCTAATATGGTTTGATACACAACCAAAAGCAATAAAATCAATGTAAAAACTCATTTAACGAAATAGTTTTGTTGTAAGCCCATTTTGTCCAAAATCTACTTGGACTCGAAAATTTTGGAGTGTAAGTACTTGGGATCCAAATTTTTAATTTTTTTATTTTTGTCTAATATGGTTTGATACACAACCAAAAACAATAAAATAAATGTAAAAACTCATTTAACGAAATAGTTTTGTTGTAAGCCCATTTCGTCCAAAATCTACTTGGACTCGAAAATTTTGGAGTGTAAGTACTTAAGGTCCAAATTTTTAATTTTTTTATTTTTGTCTAATATGGTTTGATACACAACCAAAAACAATAAAATCAGTGTAAAAACTCATTTAACGAAATAGTTTTGTTGTAAGCCCATTTTGTCCAAAATCTACTTGGACTCGAAAATTTTGGAGTGTAAGTACTTGGGGTCCAAATTTTTAATTTTTTTATTTTTGTCTAATATGGTTTGTATCTCCTTGGAACAAATCTTTCAATAAAAAAACAAAAACATATCTGTCATTTAATTACGGGTTGGAATAAAAAACAAATATATTGGTATACATATCTACACATATATACATATGTACACGTACAATAAATAAATACGAATACATTACGCCAAATTTGATACCAGTATTCATTGTTATAATTTAAAATTTTTAAATTTTTACTTGAATATCGGATTAAGGCTATACAGATTTAGGTTAAGTATGCAAGCAGCTTATTTGGGGAAAAGTTTCAAGATGATCGGTATGTTGCAACTTGCCGAAATATGGCTCTGGGCTGGGTACTCCTAAGCATTTTCGAGAAATATATCAGTTTTTCTTCCCGTGTGTCGAAACTAAAAATCTCTCGGATTGAGGCTATACAGATTAAGAATGGGTATGCAAGCAGCTTATTTGGGAAAAAATTTCAAGATGATCGGTATGTTGCAACTTGCCGAAATATGGCTCTGGGCTGGGTCCTCCTAAGCATTTTCGAGAAATAAATCAGTTTTTCTTCCCGTGTGTTGAAACTAAAAATCTCTCGGATTGAGGCTATACAGATTAAGAATGGGTATGCAGCAGCTTATTTGGGAAAAAATTTCAAGATGATCGGTATGTTGCAACTTGCCAAAATATGGCTCTGGGCTGGGTACTCCTAAGCATTTTCGAGAAATATATCAGTTTTTCTTCCCGTGTGTCGAAACTAAAAATCTCTCGGATTGAGGCTATACAGATTAAGAATGGGTATACAAGCAGCTTATTTTGGGATCGGTATGTTGCAACTTGCCGAAATATGGCTCTGGGCTGGGTACTCCTAAGCATTTTCGAGAAATAAATCAGTTAGGCTATACAGATTAAGAATGGGTTCAGTGTTGTGCAATTGTATGTAAAAAACTGTTTTATACATTTTTTAAGTAAAAAATGGTAATATACTTAAATTAATGTATAATACGTATAATATTGTATAAAATCAACAAACGAGGATTAAAAAACCTTAGTTAAGTCGCAAACCTTAATATACGAAAAGTAAATTTGTATCATATTAATAGATTTAATTTTATTCGATAAAAACTATATTAATAAAAGATGCTAAGTTTAATTAATATAAAATACGACATAACTACAGAAGTCGTTATCCAAATATACACTTCGCAAATGTAATTACTGCGAGGAACACTGCGTCGTAAAATATTCGTAACTAATTCAAAAACATCAATTCTTACGTATATGAAAAAAAAATTTGGATAGGTATATGATGTAAAATGAGAAATGGATTTGAAATTTTTGAATTTATTTATATTACTTCTAATTTATTAATTATAATTAAAAGTAAAATATTTGTAGAAAAATATAAATAAAAGTGGTTTTTCCACGTTGGAAAGTGTTTATACGATTACATATGGGATCAAACAATTCTTTTGAGTTTTGTACGCTTTCGATAAAATCTTTATCAAAAATTAGTTTTGATATATTTTCCATAACTATTTTGGTGTCTAACAAATTTAATTGGCCACGGAAATTTGAGGATTGAGGATTGGCACATTTACAAAAACAAAGTGGAATTTTTCAAACTTTATACTCAAAAGAATCCAGATCCATCTTAGCACTGAAATTATTAAATCTTCAAGCATCGACAGCGCAGATTGAACGGATATTTTCAAATCGGGGTCAAATTATTTGCCTAATTCGAAATAGCCTGACATTTAATAGGTCTAAAAAATTAATTCATATTTATTAATATTATTCTTTAAATAATAAAGAAATTCTAAATCGATTTGTTGATAGTGATGTTGCGATAAACAAAATTTCATTAATGTTACTTTTAAAAGTAATAATAAATAAATAAACAATCTTTTTGAAATACAACATATTTGTTTTTTATTAATAATTATTATAAGCATAAGTAAACAAAATATTTATTTTTCAGTCAAAATTCTACTTAGTTAAGAAAATTAAAATATTCGAGCCAAAGAGCCATTGGTATAGTTTCATTTGACTTGTAATTTAATAAGTAATAGAAAACTCACTCGAAAACGGTTAGTAAAATTTTAATATCTCGGGCCAAATTTTGATTTGCCGTATTCTTATAGCTAATGCTAAGATGAGCGATACATCGAATAAGCATAGTTTTGAACTCCAACTCATTCATACGAAATATCGTTTTCAAGCAAATTTGCACTATCCTTGATTCCTTGGCCGTAATAAAATCTTCTAGTTTTGGAGCTGGTGTATTTGGAGCTGGTGGATATAATTATATTATTTTGATATAATATAATATTTAAATTTTTATATACCTGATTTTATTTTTCGATTTTTATTTTTGTTTTTTTGTGTTGACATTTGACAATAACAAATGACACCTAAATTTTTGGATTTTTTCTTCTCACGTCACATAGCGCAACAATTTTTTTATTTCGTTTTGCTACAATATTAGAGCAGTATGAAGTTGTTTATTTTAAGCAATGTAATTCTTATTTTAAGCAATAATCAGTAGAGATCAAATTGCACTACAGATGTCTCTGTCTGTGTCAAGTTAAATAATCTTGTCGAAAGATGGTAATGATTTCTCGTAATCATCTAAACAATTTTTGTAACTGATAACATTAAAATGTTATAGCATTAATATTGAATGTGTTCAATGATTAATCGTTTTACACTTCAATCCCATAGTGTTGTGGATTTTGTTTTTCTATTCTAAAAAATAAGTTAGTAGCTGAGAAACAAACCATATTTCCTTTGAAAAAAAAATAATTTTATTTATATTTTTCTACAAATATTTTACTTTTAATTATAACTAATAAATTAGAAGAATTTATAAATAAATTCAATTCAATTCAATTATTTAAAGTCAAATTCTCATTTTTACATCATACCTATATTCAATTTTCTTTATATAGATACGTAAGAATTGAGATTATGAACTATAAGTAATTTTGAATTAGTTACGAATAGTTTTTTGTATTTTATATTTTTGTAAAAAATTGTTATGTGTAAAATACGTATTTTACATGTAAAAAAAACCGAGTATATTACGTAACGTAAAAAAACAGGCACAACACTTATGGGTATGCAAGCAGCTTATTTGGGAAAAATTTCAAGATGATCGGTATGTTACAACTTGCCGAAATATGGCTCTGGGCTGGGTACTCCTAAGCATTTTCGAGAAATAAATCAGTTTTTCTTCCCGTGTGTTGAAACTAAAAAATCTCTCGGATTGAGGCTATACAGATTAAGAATGAGTATGCAAGCAGCTTATTTAAGACAAAATTTTAAGATGATCAGTATGTTGCAGCTTGCCGAAATATGGCTCTGGGCTGGGTACTCCTAAGCATTTTCGAGAAATATATCAGTTTTTTCTTCCCGTGTGTTGAAACTAAAAATCTTTTGGATTGAGGCTATACAGATTAAGAATGGGTATGCAAGCAGCTTATTTGGGAAAAAATTTTAAGATGATCGGTATGTTGCAACTTGCCAAAAATATGGCTCTGGGCTGGGTACTCCTAAGCATTTTCGAGAAATATATCAGTTTTTCTTCCCGTGTGTCGAAACCTAAAAAATCTCTCGGATTGAGGCTATA